>CAHIKZ030000746.1:6935000-6972500 GCA_903632075.3 Acanthosepion pharaonis | reverse complement strand
AGACATTTTGAATTTAAGCACAATACTAGACTTTTGTTGAGCTCTCATCTATTTACAGTTAAGCTGGCTAGATGTGGCCATAAGTTCTGTGTTAACAGTTTCTTTTCTTGCATTTCTCACTTGTGGAACTCACTTCCAACTCCATACTCTCCAGCCAACTTCAATCTTCAAAAATTTAAATGTAATGTCAATTAATGTTTCTGTTCCTAATTCTTCCACACCCAGTATCTTAGTGTCTTAGTAACTTTACTGCCTTGTATAAGGTGAGATCAATTAATATATGTATTGGGCACATGGCCAAGTGGTTAGAACGTTTGCTTTCTGACCATGAGACCTGGGTTCGAATCTTACCATAGTCGATTTGTCAGGAAGGTGACTTCCTGATGTTATCAGACTGGAGGGGTTGATCCCAGTGTGTGGAACCATTGGAAAGTGCTTGAAAACCATACCCAAGACTTGTAAGTGAAATTGGGTAGATGAAACTCTTGGGGGCTGTCAATAGCTGTGCTAGCACAAAGCCACAAATCATTGTGACCAAAGGTTTGAATGTGCTAGCCTTGTTCAAATTGTTGATCATGCTAGATAACGCACTCTTTACCAGAAACTGTAACTAAGGTCTGCTCAGCATAGTTGAAGTATAAACCACAGGTGGGCTCTGTGGGTGTTGAGCAAACACAAATGTACCTGAATGAGTGTCTGCAATAGAGATTGGCTAGCTGCCCTAGTAGACATATGAGTGGTCAGCTTATATATATATATATATGTGTGTGTGTGTGTGTGTGTGTGTGTGTGTGTGTGTGTGTGTGTGTGTGTGTGTGTGTATTTAAATTGCATATATTTTGGCAGCATGTTTTCATTAAGACATGTCTCATTAAATAATATGGACAAGTTTTGTCTACTTAGTCTTAATCGAATCCTCTCATATTTATGGATGAGTTTCTTAGTATCCTTACTAAAGGAAGAAAGAAAATTACCAAGGTTGATGTATATCCATTTTACTACTGAGTACTTTTGGCATTAGCAATGTCAAATTGCTGTGTTTATCTGAAAATTAAATTTTTTATTTGTGACCTAAAAATTGCTAATCTTATAGACTGTACAATTTTAAAATTTTATGATGTAAACATTTACATGCAGTAATTCCAAGGGAGGTAACTAAGTTATTATGATGTCTAACTATTTTTTAAAAAAATATTTAAATCTATCCCTATGTTTTTTGTTTTCTTTATAAAAGGGTGAAATTAATATTGGGAGGTACAATTTCTTCTTGACCACTAGGCTAGTTGACATTAATTTCACTGTTTAAAAAATTAAACAGTCATATCTGCTAAAACATATATGCTCACTAATTGTAATGTTCAATACCTAGCGACTGCAGTGGTAGACAAAAACTTGGAGGGTTAAGTTAAAGAATGATGACTGAGACATCTGGAAGAGGCATGGCATGTGGAAATAGAACAATCTACCCCAGTAGACGAAGTAAGGGTTCAGTTCAAAATTCCAGTCACCTGAAGAATGTTGCAGCGTACTATGGCCGAAATGTTGTGAAAAGGACAGTAGTCTGAAGAATGTAAATATTGTAAATAATTACAATACCTCATCTCAGAAATATAGACAGATACTATGTATTATGTCTATCTGCCTGCACATTCAAGAAAATCTTTATAAAGAAAATTCAATCTTCAGCAGGTATTGATCCTGTGTCTATCTTGTAAGAGAATATAACAAAATCAACTTAAATTTGAACTCTGTTTAATCCAGTGTGCTTTACTACTTGTTTACAGAGAGTGTCACAGTTCATCAAGTCTCTGTTTTCCCTTTTTAAGGAAAACACACTTACTTGTTCAGATTATTTTCTCAAAAGCCCATATCAGTTTTGTATCTGAAATGTAAATAAAGCAATAGCTGCAAGGGGGTTCTGCAAAGTACTTGACATGACCAAGAAGCTATTTTCTCTTAATTTCTGATGTTTTTTCAGATTTTGATAATTGAGTCAGGACTTTTCAGCCTTCCCCCCTATATAAGGATGGGCAGGCTTTATATTAAAGTCTTTTGCAATGTATAAAGTGCCTCACAGATTATTTAAGATTATTCTGGATATCTTAGCTGGGGGGAAAAAACAAAACTGCCAATATAGCTCCACAAATACAATTACATTTTATGATTTGTATATATCTAGAAATGTTGATCTTAAATAAGAGAAAAAGAAGGACCAGATTGAGTGTATTGATTGGTTACATTTGATTGAAGATGTGAGATATCAAAGTCAAATCAACAAAGTATCGCTAAACTTTTCCAAAAGATTTAAACAAAATATATTGCAGCAGTATACACACACACACACACACACACACACACACCTATATGCTCTTGAGGTTATTTTCCATCTAGCTTAGTAATGACAATTTATATTGTGTCTTTATTTGTTAAACATCAGTTTATTGCCCAACCTTTCTCAGCAGGTTACATACAATATTTCGTTGTTGATTTTTATTTTGAGTGGCTTGTAGAAATGGGCCATATTTTTGTCTATTTTTCAAATAAAACCTAAATAGAGAAATTTGAAAAGAAAGAAAACAGAAGAAAGGAATGAAGTAAAAAAAAAAGGTGAAAATAAAAAAGCATAAATTCATATCAATGATTTTCAATCAAAGATCGTAAATGAAAAGGTAACTATTTTAACGTGTGAAAATAAGAAAGAAGAAAAAGCAGTGTTAGTTTGTGGATTGCTCAAGCAGAAGACTATTCAAGTGGTCAGCTATTGTTATATTCTAATCACAATTCTATGCAGGTATTTACCACTTTATGCTTATATAGCAAAGAAATGAAAGAAGAAATTTCAATTCCCTATTCTCAAACAATTTTACAGTTTCTTTGGGTGAGTAAGTTGTACCTCTTAAATGCCTACTTATGCATATCATTTTTTCATCCATTGTTTCTTACAAATAATAGATATTACCAGAGCACAATGACACAGCTTTCTTCATTTCCCATCAAAAATGAGAGTGAATATCAACAAAAGAAAAAGAAGGAAACATGGCCCAGTCGCATAAAGGAGTGTTATTTGTTTTCATGCATTGAACGACTCAGGAAATGTCCAATTAACCATTTGCCACTGTTACATGAGCACATTAAATTTTTTAAAGATCATTTTTTTTTAAAAATAGCCTTAATTTATTTTGCATCATATTCTGGTGGGTATATCTTATGATCCAGTAACCGTGATTGCTGTTCAGCATAATAGACATTGAAGAATTTTTAATATAGAATTAAGGTAACTTTTGAGAAGATAATTTCATTTAAGTGATTATCAGTTGTTATATAGAATAAAAAACTGAGGAAAGAGGGCTTGGAAAAGTTTGCACTCACAAGTCATATTGAAGGCAAGAGTAACAGAGGAAAACTGCATATCCTATGTAATGGATGATGAAGCAGGGTTTAATAGTAATATTAAAAAAGACAAAATTTACTAAAAGCTACAAAATACATTGTGGAGGATTATAATTTCTAACATCCTGAAGGGACACAGAACATAGAAAAAGAACTTTATGTGTGATGTCCTTTCAGGACGTAGATGATCATGGCTCTCTACAACTTCCTATCCCGTGTCGTTCTTAGCAAGGTTTGTTTTTTTATTATCTTCCGCATTCCATGTTCTGCCATTCAACTTTTGTGTTCATCTACTATTTTATTTAGTTATCTAGATGTTTCATCTCTGTATGCTAAGAGGATTTGTTCGCATTTGATCTTATATATGCCAGCCTCAGTTTGATTTTGTTTTCAATATGTTTGTTATTTTTCACTACAGTACCATGAAAAAGTCTTCAGACATTTTTAAACTATTGTAAATCTTACTTATTATAAAATGCAGATTGTGCGTGTGTGTGTGTGTGTGTGTCTGTACGCTCATATATTGGATCGGATTTCCTACATTTTTCAACCGATTTCAACAAAACTTCACAGGACTACGTAAAATTACCTTGTGGTGGTTCTGACAGTGCCAAAAATTGGAAAAACACAATTGTTTTTGCACGAAATCAATTTGAAAACATGATTAAGAGGCATTAATGAAAGAGGGACAACTCATATCGAGTTATACTTATTAATATCGAGTTATCGAGTTATACTTATTATAAAACCCAGGTTGGTTGTTTGTGATTTTTCAACCGATTTCAACAAAACTTCACTTTTTTTTGGCAGGTAGTGTTTCTTATTGTCTTGTACACTTTTTCTTTATTTTTACATTCAGAATGCTTTAAAAATTCCATTTACAAGACAATTGTTAATAATAAAATTCTATTCAATCAGTAGACTCATAACGATTGAAAACAATGTTTTCATTTGAGTTTGGGTTTGACCAATTCATAAAAAAAAAAAAAAAAAAAAAAAACTAATTAAGACATGCGTGTCTGTCAATCTTAAACAATAATCTTTGTCAATTTTATTTTTCAGTCTTTATGATGGTTGATACTTGATCTATCTCTTACTGTTACATCCCCGGGCAACGCCGGGCTCTACTGCTAGTACTTAATAATTGCCATTTTATAAGTGGATTTCTTTTTATTGTGATGTCTACAGATTAAATTTTAGCCATATTGAACTGATTTTCACGCCTAATAAATATAATTTAGCAAGGTTCAGAATGAGGAAAGAAAATGTGAGATAACACCCAGAAATGGCAGTGCAAAATTTACAATAGTTTAAAATGACCAAAGTTTTTTTGCATGGTATATATATCTATAATTATTTTAGGTGGACTGTATTTTATGAAGATGGCTGTTTCATGGGAAGTATTAGGCATTTGGTTTTCTCTGGGTTTTTATCATTTTTGTAGAATTTGTATGCTTTTCTTTTGGCATTTACTATGTAGGATAATGTAGTTTCTGAAAAATATTGGGGGCTTTTAGAGGAACACAAAAAAGATCTCTGGAAGAATAATAAATTAACTGCATTAGTTATTCACCACCAGAAATATAGTCACAGTTTTGATCTGAAAAATGAAACCCTAATGAAGAAATGAGGATAAAGACCTCTGATACAAATATATAGAAAGTGAACTGATTTTTGAATCCAAAACAATAAACATATGTCCCTGAGTATCAGCCATTATTCTCAATAATAACAAATATAATATTATCACAATACAAATTTCTTTACAAATAATAATCATGTTTGATTTTTGCAGATATCACATGTAATCAAGAACATTGACACAAATAAAACTCAATAATATATTTAGTTTGCTTTTATTGTTATGAAACAAGCAGCTTAAATATATGCATTTTCTGTTTTAGCAACAGAAATGTGGTTCTGCAGAAAAAGGCTGAGTATACCATAGACCAAACATATGAGTAATGACAAAGTTTTAGAGAAAATAGAAACAAAAAGGATATCTGTAGTTAACATCAGAAATTTCTAGGGTGCATAATGAGGTAAGTGGACTTAGAAAATTTGATAATTGCAGGACAGATTGAGGGAGAGAAGAAACCAGTGCATAACCAACTTAATGAGCTTGTGTAAATGGTTGGCAGAACAGGGATTAGGAGAGATAGCAAAAAGACAAAATTTATTAGGAGCTACAAATGGCAGGAAATAGTGGAGAGTCATGATCATTAACATCCTGAAGGGACATGGCATTTAGAAGGAGGAAAAAAGAGACAGCAAAAAGTTTATAAATACAAAGGTGGTGGAGAGCAGAAATGGTGGAGAGTCAACCCTGAAGGGACATTAGAAGAAGACAAACAAAATGACAAAAGAATAGGGATTAAGAGATAGCAAAAGACAAAATTTATTAGGAGCTCCAAAGGGCAAAATGGTGGAGAGTCATGATCATTAACATCCTGAAGGGACATGGCATATAGAAGAAGGAAAACAAGAATGTGTAAATGGTTGGCAGAACAGGGATTAGGAGAGATAGCAAAAGACAAAATTTATTAAGAGCTCAAAGGGCAGGAAATGGTGGAGAGTCATGATCATTAACATCCTGAATGGACATGGCATATAGAAGAAGGAAAAAAAATGGTTGTATAAATGGTTGGCAGAACAGGAGATTAGGAGAGATAGCAAAAAGACAAAATTGTAAATGGCTGGCAGGACAGGAATTAGGAGACAGCAAAAAGACAAAATTTATTAAGGAAAGGGGCAGGAAATGGTGGAGAGTCATGATCATTAACATCCTGAAGGGACATATATAGAAGAAGGAAAACAAGCAAAATGGCAGGAGAGATAGCAAAAAGACAAAATTTATTAAGAGCTCCAAAGGGCAGGAAATGGTGGAGAGTCATGATCATTAACATCCTGAAGGGACATGGCATATAGAAGAAGGAAAACAAGCTTGGCTGGCAAATGGTTAGGGAGAGAACAAAAAAAAGATTTAGGAGAGATAGATGAAGGAAAAAAGCTTGTGTAAATGGCTGGCAGAACAAGGATTAAAAGTGTAGGAAATGGTGGAAAATTAACATCCTGAAGGGACATGGCATATAGAAGAAGGAAACGAAGCTTGTATAAATGGTTGGCTTAGGAGAGATAGCAAAAAGACAAAATTTATTAGAAGCTACAAAGGGTAAAATGGTGGAGAGTCATGATCATTAACATCCTGAAGGGACATGGCATATAGAAGAAGGAAACGAAAAATGGCTGGCAGAACAAGGATTAGGATAAAAAGTTTATTAGAAGAATAGGGAAATTGGAGAGTCATGATCATTAACATCCTGAAGGGACATGGCATATAGAAGAAGGAAAACAAGCTTGTATAAATGGTTGGCAAATAGGGATTAAAAAAAGACAAAATTTATTAGGAGCTCCAAGGGCAGGAAATGGTGGAGAGTCATGATCATTAACATCCTGAAGGGACATGGCATATAGAAGAAGGAAAACAAGCTTGTGTAAATAGCTGGCAGAACAGGGATTAGGAGAGACAGCAAAAAGAAAAAGTTTATTAGGAACTACAAATGACAATGGCCTAAAAGGACATAATACACAGAAGAATAGAAGGACTAACTAGGAAGTAATAAAACCTATTGACAGAGTAGAACATTTCATGCAATTAGATAAGGCAAAAAGTCCTGTTGGAGGAAGCCCTTCCTGATTGACCACATCTTCAGGATTGTAGCCATACTCACCATGGTTGGTGAGGCTATTTAATCCATAGTTGGAGTTTTTGAATTTAGAGTTTGCGTTCTCTTAGACTGTTTGCCATCCAAGCTTATCTAATGAAATTGAGTAAGCAGATAGCGTTTAGGAAAGACAAGAAAATGACAAAATTTATTAAGAGCTACAAAGGATAGGAAATTGTGGAGAGCTATGATCACCAATGTCCTAAAGGGGCATAATACACAGAAGAATAGTAGGACTAACTAGGAAGTAATAAAATGAAATGACAGAGTAGAACATTTCATGCATGAAGGTAATGCAAGAAGTCCTTTATCTTCATTAAATACCTGCCCATGCAATCACTTTAGAGATGATGTCAGGGAAGATTCAGTCAAATTTTCAAACATCTATGAGCAGTATAGATTACAATAATTCAGCATAAAATTTACAAGAGAAAACAAAATGAATGTTAAGATTTTTTGGTTTAAAGATCGCTTTTTCTATGTGCTGTGTCTCTTCAAGACATTGATGATCATGGCTCTCCACAATTTCCTGACTTTGTAACACTTATTAAATTTTGTCTTCTTATCTCTCCTAAACCCTGTTCTGTCATCCGTTTACTCAATTTTGTTAGATAAGCTTGGGTGGCAACCAGTCTAGGAGAAGGGAAAATCTGAATTCAAAAACTCCAACTATGGGTTAAATAGTTTCCCCAATTGTGGTGAGTATGGCTACACTCCTGAATACTGAGAATACCATGGACACAACATGTAAGGAAAATAGAAACTACAAGACCACTTACCATCAGAAAGAGATTACTGGAATGTTTCTGACACAAAGTAAGGAAAGAGGGCCTAGAGAATGTAATAATCACAGGACATAATGAAATTAAGAGAAATGTAAAGAAACAGCAAATAATCTTTTTAAAGAGTTTGCATGAATGCATTGCAGAACAAGGACAAAGTGGAATGAAAAAAATGTCAAAAAATATTTAGAGAAACAAAAAACAGAAATTTGTAAAGATATCAATGATCAGAAATGGATTCAAGCAAATGAATCCTCTTTATCTTTAAGATGGCTGTCCTTCCCTGCATTTGGTAGACTGGTGCTACAGAATCAAAAACAGAGGGCTTTACCAAATAACAGAAACTATATCATCTGAAAAATTTCAACAGTAGCGACAATGAAAATGGATAGCAAATGTAGCTCAAATAGAAAAAATGGACATATGATCAAAATGTTGATTTTCCATTAAAAAATGGACATATGATCAAAATGTTGATTTTCCATTAAAAAATGGACATATAAAAAATGTTGATTTTCCATTAAAAATGGACATATGATCAAAATGTTGATTTTCCATTAAAAAATGGACATATGATCAAAATGTTGATTTTCCATTAAAAAATGGACATATGATCAAAATGTTGATTTTCCATTAAAAAAAACATATGGACAAAATGTTGATTTTCCATTAAAAAATGGACATATGATCAAAATGTTTTTTCCATTAAAAATGGACATATGATCAAAATGTTGATTTTCCATTAAAAAATGGACATATGATCAAAATGTTGATTTTCCATTAAAAAATGGACATATGATCAAAATGTTGATTTTCCATTAAAAAATGGACATATGATCAAAATGTTGATTTTCCATTAAAAAATGGACATATGATCAAAATGTTGATTTTCCATTAAAAAATGGACATATGATCAAAATGTTGATTTTCCATTAAAAAATGGACATATGATCAAAATGTTGATTTTCCATTTTACCTTAAACAAATGTTAGGAAGGAAACTCCTATCAATACTAGAAAGAGTGATAACAGTACATGAATGTAAGAAGCCTATTTTTCTGAAAAATTATTTTATGATAAAGATTTTATAAATTTCAACCAACAGTGATACTGTTTGATCAATGAATGTTGATTGGTTCCTTGTAAGAAAATGGTTAATCTTATGATTTTTTAAAATCATTTCATCCCAAGCAAGGCAATAAGATACAATGGGTTACTGGGTGTTAGAGAATATAAGGAAAAAAAAACAAAAACATTATTAAGGAGGGAGAACAATAAAAGAACAGGAATTAAGAAGACAGAAGATAATGATTGATATTGCATTTAAATTTTTGTAGATCAAAGTTGATTAGAAAGCAGGAAGCTGGAAGAGAGTTTAATAAACAGTAAATGCAACAGAAGAAACTGTAAGCATAGAACTTATTGTTACATCGAGCCATTTGAATTGTGAAATGATGAGACTTTGCCATGAATCTATTACTGTACTTAAATTCATAAATTCTTGGTATCTTAGAGGAAAGTTCATCAGAACAATTATCATGAAAGTATTTATAGAAAAGGCACAGGGAAGCTACATTATGGTGGTGGGTAAGGGATTGAAGGTGAGATGACAGGTCAGGACCAATAACATTGCAGATTCTTCTTTGGATTTTTACAAAAAACTTCTAAATATATAGCAGGAGCCCAGGCCAGATGTGGCAGCAATATTCAAAGTAAGGACAAAAGACATAAATATGTATGTTAGATACTGGTGAGAAAAATTATCTAGATGACACAATGAACCAACTCTCCTAGCAGTTGACCTAATAATTGATTCAATATAATCTTTCCACTTCATAAAGTCTAGGTACCAATAACATGATTGTCCGCATCATAAAATAAGATTTTTGTTGGTTGGTTTTGCATTTGACAGGTTTTCCACTAATGAAATATCAAAATAGATCTTCCCACCTTCTGCACAATGCAGTCTTCCTCACTGGATTGACTATATTTTACAGAACATTTCAAACTTTTCAGTAAAATGATAATAAGTTATAGTATTGTTTTTCTATTCCGCATCAACATTTTATTTTTGAGGTTGTTGACCTCAGCTAAACGATCAAGGATTTGTGATTTCTTCAATCATTTATGCTTTTTAAAACTCAATTAGAACTCAACTTGAAACCATTCTGCTTCCAGTGCAGTTATCTAACCTATACACTATTTAATGGTGTTACTGACAAGAAACTTTCAAAAATTATACAATTAATTATACAATCTGATCTGATAATGAGTTTTATCATCTTTTGATTTTTGAAAAGTGCTGTTTTAGCAAACTTCCAAATACCTGAAGATTGGATTGTTGAACTGAGCCCTTTATTTCATCTGCCAGGGTAAATAACTTGAAGAAGGCTGTAGCATCCAAAATGTTGTGAATATGGCAATGAAAATGAGGACAACAGTTTGAACAATGTAAATAGTGTAAATAATAACCTCATCTCAGAAATATAGACAGATATTGCACAACAGCCTTCAAAAACGTGTCATCTGACCTCAGGATAGACTTCATTCTTTTGTCATGGCTTTAACAGGAGATGTCACTACAATAATACCTAACTTAATTAGATCCCAAAATTGAATTTAGTTCTAAATAATAATAATCATATTTTTCCCTACAAAGTTTTTATATCCAGTAAAACTTAAAACAGCAGATTCTCATTACTGGATGCTTCACTGAATCTGAATATTTTGAAACATTCATTGTTTGAATGTTTCAAGATGAGTCATCACTGATGATTTCCTGTCTTTGTTAAAAGTTTCAGGTTTTTCAACATTAGAGGCTATTTTTGCCAGGTAATTCCAAATGCATTGATCAAGTACAAGCTCTCATCTTTGTGGTCACATGCTATGTATTCTTCGTACATGCTTCTTTTAGCAGTTTTTCTGTCTTCACATTCTGTTTTCGTGTTTTGATTGTTCTGTCATTGGCCAATGAAATTCCTCCACACAACAAATTTTTCTCCATGGGTTTATTTCTTCTGGTTTCTTGAGAGGTTATTTGGGTTATTTGCCTCCTTTAGTGTTGTCAGGACTTATGGCCATATCACATTGAAACATTGGTTCTTGTACAACCACTAAAGTTAAGCAACATCAAGCTTGATCAGTATCTAGATGGGTGACTTCTTGGGAATACTAGGTTCTGTAAGCTTGGGTGTGTGGTTGGTGTAAAGAAGAGTAGCTCAGAATTGGAAATCAGAGAGCTGAGTTCAAATTCAAGTTAGGGTCTCAGTATCCTTATGGAGAATGACATTACAATTACCTCTAGTTTTCTCCTCATCCATGATAGTCAAAAATTGATTATATGAGAAGTGTAGTAATAGAAAATTGAAAGTGTCACACAGAAATTTGAAATGCGCCTCCGAGTAGTGAAAATGGTCTCTCAGAGACTAAGCAAATAATTAAGAGATAAGAAAATGTCTTAAAAAAGAAAAGAAAAGAGCGCTGACTTACTATGTAATATCTAATCTACTATATACCTGAAAATGCTGGTCAGTTTCCTCATAGATGACGAAAAGAATAACAGAGATGTAATTCTACTGATAAATGCTGATAATACCATTGGCAGAACATATGAACAATGAGGAAGTTTTAATTCATTTTCTATGGTTTATCAATCCATTTGCAGGTTATCTAAGACCACAAAAGATTTTAAATTATAAGAATTTTTTTCTTTTTTGGAAGATAATGATTTATTAATACAAGTCTTACTAATAGTCTTTTCCACTATAGCTAGTGGAAAAGAGGTGGATTCATACCTTTCCAAAGTGCACTTGCATGTAAGTGAAAATAATGGACCCAACTCAAATTGGAACTTGGCTCTCCAATTAATAATTTTGAGCCATTACACCACCAACACATCCAAACAGCTGCTATTCTTAAGTGGTCACCCATCTAGGCACTGACCAGGCTCAATATTGTTTAACTTCAGTGATCCTACAGGAACTGGTGTTTTAATGTGATGTGGGTGTAAGCCAGGAAGTTTTAAGGAGAATAAGAACTACAAAGAAATTGATACTTATAATTAGAAAGAGACAGTTGAAATTTATGAAACACATAATGAGGAAAGAGAGCTTGGAGAATTTAACACACTCAGACTATAATGAACACAAGAAAATCAAAGGCAAATAGTGAGTAACTTACTTAAGGAGATTGTATGAATGGATGGCAGAGGAAGGACAAAAAGGGATGGTAAAGTGTTAAAAGTTACTTAAAGAAACAAAGGACAGAAAGTTGTGGAGAGCCATGAACATCCTAAAGAACATGCCACTTAAAAGAAGTAGCATATGGATAGCAGAACAAGGACAAAGAGGGATGGTAAAGAGTTAAAAGTTAATTACAAAAAAAAAAAACAGGAAGTTATGGAGAGCATTATTCTATGCATTTCAAATTTCTTCAAAGATATCATACATAAAAGAAGAAATGAAGTAATGAATGTCCAACAATTTCCTCATAAAAGAAGAGGAAATGAGGCAACAGTGATATTGTTCTACAGGAGGATGTTGAGAATACCATGGATAAAGCATGTGAGCAACAGGGAAGTTTTATGCAAAATGTAAATGTAAAAGCACTCTCTTATACTTAGAATCAGAAAGAGGCAATTGAAATTTCTGAAACATATAATGAGGAAAGAGCGCTTGGAGATTTTGACATTCATAGGAAGGTGAAGGCAAGAGTAAACATTAAGTAATCTACATAATGAGCTTGTGTAAATGGATGACGGAACAGGGATTGAGAAGTGATAATAAAAAGCAAACATTGAAATGGCTCACTGTAACTGTAAGTTCTATGCTGACAGTTCCTTCTCTTGCACTTCACACTTGTGGAACTCTCTTCTGGTTTTTTGCTTCCCAGTAAATTTTGATCCTAAAAAATTTAAATGCAATGTAAATTGTTACCTTCTGTCTCCTCAATTCTTGTTCTTTTATTTTTCTCTCTTCTTAATAGCATTTTTTTCTTGTATTCTCTGACACTTGGTAACCCCTTGCATCTTAGTGGAATTATTGCCTTGCTCCAGGTGAAATGATTAAAAAAAGCCCCAGAACCCTCATGACCCACATCCTGAAGTGACATGACACATGAAAAAATGTATTCTAATACAAGCAAGAAACAGCACTAAAAAGTATTGCCCACTATTAAAAGGAAATATTCTGAAGACATCATTTTAAATTAATGCAAGATTCACAATTTAATTCCTTTAATGATACAGTTTATATAAATATAGATATTAAATTGCTTATATACAATCTAGTTAATATCTTTTTCATTTCTCAAAGTGATTGTGAATGTGATTTTGTCATTTCTTTTGCCAATTTTTGAAACGCAGTTCTACAAAAACACATTCAGTGAATTTGCTTTTCCATTTAACCAATTTATCAAATTATGCATTGTGTAATTTTTTTACTTTTAATTTAATATGTTTTTATTTTGAAATTTGCTCAGTGTTAACTGAAGAGGATTTAACTGATGAGATGATATTTAGCATTCCCACAATTAAATAAGACAAAGGTTAGGATTGTAGTTTCTTATCTGGTTGTATTTAATTAAAAGGAAAGCCTGAAGGTCATGACAAAGTTATTTTGAATAAAGATTCATAAGTAATAATCTCAATATCATCTTTTATTCATTATTATATTCACTGTGTACTAAACATTTTCTAATTTAATAAGAAGAATGTTGTTTATTTTGTTTTTTCATAAACTAATAATACTAAATCAAGCAATCCGAGTTTTTACAAGAGAAAAATATGAAGATTAAATTGGATATTTTTTAATCAATTTTTTTCAAAGTTAACCCAATTTTTTCTGAGAATTCATCTCAGAAATGTCCAAAAGTACAAACCAAAACCTAAAAACAAAAATAGTTTTAATCTGAAAATTTTATAATCATCTCTGATTCAAGTCATGAAATCATATTTGATTGCATTTCTTGTTGTTCGCCAGTTCCTCATTTACTGATGTTCTATGCATGTATTTAAAAATAAATACCATTTGAGGATGTTGTCTGTCATTTCATAAGTTGCCAATGTTGTTTGCAAATTCATTATTTGATGATGTTGTTTGTCAGTTCTACATCTTCTGCTGATGTTTGCCAGTTCTTCATTTGCTGATGTTGTTTGCAAGTTCCTTTTGCTGATGTTATTTGACAATTACAAATTTACTGATGTTGTTTGCCAGTTCCTTGTTTGCTGATGCAATACCAGAAAGACAAAATGGAATAGTTAGAAGTAAATATTCAGATAATTCATTCCTTCCATTTTAGCAAAGTTATATTTAAACATGGAATGGCAAGTTAAACAAATTTTTAACTCTTCAGTTTATAGCTCATTTTCAAATGAAAGTTCGTTGAGTAAAAAGAAATAATTAAATAAAAATTAAAAACAGCAATTAAGGAAAAAATAATAGAATTTTGAAACTGGCTTAATTGTTTCAGTCAAATGCCATACATGATACACGTTTAGGCGATCATGTATCTTTTGATACATGACTGACGAGGCAAATTTTT
The DNA here is from genome assembly GCA_903632075.3 of Acanthosepion pharaonis. Taxonomy (NCBI): domain Eukaryota; kingdom Metazoa; phylum Mollusca; class Cephalopoda; order Sepiida; family Sepiidae; genus Acanthosepion; species Acanthosepion pharaonis. Next base: position 6,958,064 of record CAHIKZ030000746.1, on the reverse strand, counting down.
TCCCACAGTAGGTTGCCATTTCTTTCTGCAGTAGACCAGTTGCCATCCAAGAGTATAGAACCCGGTCTGTCCTGCTATTTACTCATAGTTGGTGAGAGAGGAGGATTCATACCTTTCCCAAGTGTATTACCATGTAAGTGAATTTAATGGATTTGATTGGAATTTGAACTTGGTTCTCTGATTCCTCAATCTGAGCTGCTAACCATTACTCCACCATGCCTTAATTGTTTATATTCATGAATTATCAGAGTAGTTGTTTCTTATTTTGAATACTAGAATTCATCCAATACAAGGCTCAAAAGCTGCTCAAGGGAGAGAGTTGCTGATAAAATGATAATAATGAATGATGTAAGTGATATGAACAAAAGACGAGTCAAGTAAAGATTATGAAGATAAGGAGGATAAATAAAGATTAGCCCTTGACTTAAGATTGCAGTATTTAGAGAGTCTTTCACAAAGTGGCAGTTTGGGGGTAAAAGCTGAGTGAAGCTTTCTCTGAGTTCTAGAAGTAAAGACTGCTAGAACAGAGAAAATGAGGATGATTTGACTTTGAGTAGTGTGGCATCTGCTAGCTATAACAGTCTGAACTAATAGAACTAAAGATTGGCGTTCATCTGAATATTTGTCATGGAAATAGCAATAGATTAGTGATATTCTTGTGATGTACTTGTGGGAAAGTGGCAGCAGAATAGAGAATAAATCTTCCTCCTTCAAGAGTGTATAAACAATTTTGAACTTTCGCAATGTTGGAAAGTGAGTGTTGAAAAGCTCCAACCTAGATATGGCAGTAATACTCCATTGCTGGCTGAATCTAACACTTGTAAATGATAAAGCATAGAAGAAGGAGTAATAGAATAGTAATAACTTTTCCAGACACAAGGATGAATCATGTTCATTCCATTCAGCTTGGACAGTTTCTTTTCAGGAATTACTGTTTTGTGGAACCGACTCTCAGCGGGATGTTTTCTGAATCATTACAATCTTGACATTTTCAAGTTTTTTTGTTTTTTTTTACTAATGTTCACCAAATACAAGGCCCAAGAGCCACTCAAGGTTGAGAGTTAATGCATGAGTGTAAGAAAGGGCAAGAAGTGAAGTTCTTGGGGCCATGTAGGAAAGATAACGGCTAACATTAGGCTTAATGAAGTTCAGATTTAATATGTGAATAACATTCCAGAGTTCAGGTGGAGACATTAGAAGTATAGAGTTGATGCAGAATTTAGAAAGAACCGGAAATCCAATCCTAAACATGAAACAAGGGATGAACCTCTACTCCTGTTCAAGAGACTGGGGAAGAGTGTGAATCAGGTGATAGGCAAGTCTATCTATTCCTATGAAAGGTGTAAATGTTTTCCATTATTTTTCCATAAACATCACTTCTTGCCTTTTCTTACACTCATACAACACTGTAACTCTACCTTGAATGACTCTTGGGCCTTGTATTGGGTGAACATTAGTAAAAAAAAAAAAAATAAATAAGATAAGAGATATGTCTTAAAGTTCTATGCTGCTTGATTTTCATAAATTTCAACTAAGATTTTTTCGTGTCAAATGGTGAAAGTATTTTTCTCCAGGGTTGAATTTTATAGTAACTATGAAATTTAAAGTTTGAAAGTTTAAAGTTTTCCTAATTTTAATAAATTTAAATCTTCCATTTGTAAGTGGAAATCATCTCCAGTCCCTTCATATTCCATCTATAAGGAGGAAGTTTCACTTGGACAGCTTCTTTTCTGAAACTATTGCTGTGTGGAACAGACTCCCAGCAGGATGTTTTCCCAATCATTACAATCTTGACCTCTTCATGCTTAGGGTTAACTGTTGTCTTCCCTGGATAACCTCTTGAACTTCACTTCTTGCCTTTTTTTTATGCTTGTACATCATCACACAGTAATGAATGGTTTTTGGGTCTTGTACTGGGGTAACATTAGTAAAAAAAAAAAAAAAATGAGCAATAGATTCTATAAATGAGTTCCACTTGTGACCAAATAAACATTACGTAACATACCTAAAAAGGCAATAAAAATAATTTTCACCTGCTTGGTTATGATTGTATTTTGATGTGTTGTATCCAAATAAGTGAAAGTTATTTTAATCAAAGCATTTGTGGGAAATCTTGCTCATGACTAATAAAATCAGTGTTGTTTTATAATTGAATACATATGTATTTATTACCGTACATTATTTACAGTACATAGATTTTAGTAGCCTTGTCATTGGTATTGACTTGTTTGTGAATAAACAACAGAAAATGAAAACATGGTGAAAAAGGAAATTCCCAGTACAAAATAGATATTTTTTCATTTTATTAAAGTTTTTCTTAAAGATTTTACTATATAACACAAACATTCAAAACACCATAAAAAAGAACTTGAATTTGAAAATTAAGAAAGCTAGAATTTTAGGAGTAGCTGTAGATTAAAGTGTTAGAGTGGAAGGTTCAAGGCCTGGATTCTAATTCTTTGTGCCCATACAGTGTTCTGCAATAAGAGACCAGGCACTTGATCCAAAATCAATGCAAAAATGATCCCTTATAAAGTCTTGTATGAAAAAATATAAGATCTATAAATCAATTCAATGGTGGGTCTATAAAGTTTTGGAGATGTAATTTCTTTAATAATTTATAATAAAAAAATAGTGTTAAACTGCCATAGCATATTCTACTCACAGAATTCCAAAAGAAAATTTCTTGAAAAAAGAATATTTATGTTTATTTCTGATATTGAGCTCTTTATCCCATAAATATAGCACACCTTAAAACTATATTTATTCATATATATATATCTATATATATATATTTATATATATTTATTCATATATATATATATATATATATATATATATATATATATATATATTAAGAAATGGACAAGGTCCGACAATTTATTTATTAAAGACATATTTTATGTTTAACGTTGTTATTTTATAGATACAAGTATTTAAGATATTTATAGATACAAGTTTATCATAAACAGAGCATTTGCTTAAATACTTGTATCTATAAAATAACAACGTTAAACATAAAATATGTCTTTAATAAATAAAATATATATATATATGTATATATCTCTATATATATATATATATATATATATATATATATATATATATATATATATATATATATAATGGCTACTCATATCCGAGTATGCCTATCTACTAGGGTGGTTAGCCTATGCTTGTTGCAGTCACATGCTCAGGCACATTTGCATTTGTTCAACACCCACAGAATTCACCTCTGGTTTATGCTGCAACTATCCTGAGTAGACCTTACTTACAGTTTCTGGTAGAGAGTGCATTGTCTAACATGATCAACAATCTGAATAAGGCCTTGATCACAGAGATTTTCTGCTAGCACAACCATCAGTGGTTGCCAAATAGTTCTGTCTACCCAATTCCACAAACAAGGCTTGGCTCAGTCCTTGATATGGTTTCCAGGTACTTTCTAAAGGTGTCACATGCTGGGAGGGATTGCCTTTCTAGGCTGATAATATCAATAAGTTATCTTTCTGACAAATCAACCTTTGTGATATTCAAACCCAGGTTTCATGGTCAGAAACCACTTGGCCACATGCCCAAGTAATTTCTGACCATGCCATGCTAAGAATAATAATAATAATAATAATAATAATAATATATATATATATATATATATATATATATATATATATATATATATATATATTTGCTATAAAAAATAAACTCCAATCATTTGTTAATTGGGAAAGGAATGGCTTGTAACTTTTAATGCCTAATGAAAACTATCTTTTAATCACCATAGAATACCTCCTTTGCCTTTCATTAGCATGGCTGATGCTAACCTCCAGGAAAGCAACTTATTGATCTTATACTTTTCACAGATATGAAGTTGAGCAATTATATTGAATTAAATGCTAGGTTTGCTGTGTGATAAGTTGGATCCCTTTGTTGTACCAGACAATTTTTCTCGTTAGAATTCATCTTACACATTTATAAATCCACCATTCATCTATGAATTGAATATTGCTGTCATATCTGGTCTGGTGCTCCATAGATTCTTAACAAAATCCAATGTGGGGTAATCAGTCCTGTTCTAGCATCTTGACTTCAGTCAATTTCCCAGTGCCATGTTGTGACATTCCTCTCTCTTTTCTATAAATATTTTCATTGTAATTGATCTAATGAGCTTTCCTCCTTGGTAACGCAGCCATATGAATTTAAGCATACTAACAGACTATCAACTAGTTTTATTGATTCCCAACTACCTACAATAAATTTAAATGCAATGTCAATCGCCATCTTCTGTCTTCCTGATTCATATTCTTTTATTGTCCTGCCTCCTCATTCTCTTTTACTCCCAGTAGCCCTTTGTGTGTTAGTGAAATTATCAACCTTATTGGGGTGAAATGATTAAAAGTATATATATATATATACAGGTATATTTTGAGTTAAGTCATTCTTGATTATATGCCATTTGTCAAAAAATATACATGGAAAAATAAAAATCAAGTTTAAGTCATTTTATTTGACCTTATTTACATCTGTCATATTGAAGTAATATCACTAGAAAAGCATTAAATGAATATAAAATCATGTTACTGTACAATAAATAAGAATAAAAGTATATAAAATCATATTAAAATACATGCATTTACAGTAAATGTTAATACAATCATCATAATTCCTAGAGAATGAAATATAAAAACATCAGAGATTACATTTTTTCTGTACTGTATTAAAAACTAAAAATGTTTGTAAGCTTAAAATGGATCCTTATTGACCATATATTATTAAAATGCATTTATAAATAAAATACATAAGTGGAAATGGTTATTTGTAGTTTAGCCTAGTGACAAACAAATTCAACTTAAGTCAAATTACCAATGTAAGGTGAGGTATACCTGTATGTATATTCCAAAGGTGCTTGCACACTGGGATCACCTCCCCAGGCCAATAACATCAAGTCACCTTCCTAACAAATTGACACTGGTGGGATTTGAATCCATGTCTTATGGTCAGAAAACAAATGTTCTAACCACTTGGCCATATATAGTGAGTAATACTTTCTATGTCACCAGAAGAGTCTACTACATAAAGACAGGCAAATCATTATTATTCTGTAGTTAAGAGAATGTTATATGTTTAGTTTAATAAGAAGAAAATGATGAGCATCATGAAGTTAAAAAAATAATTTGTAAGTACAATGAATTACAAAAACATTTAAATATTTCTGTTATTTTAGGGTATAATATATATGCTTCCCTGATATAATTTGAAATGGGTGAGCATGTACTAAAATTAATGCATCAGCTGCTTTAGTTATTTCTATAGTTTAATACTCAAAAATTTTATATCTATAATCTTAAAGGGATTGACAAAAAGAAGAATGAATGAGATCGAATACAGAATGACCACTGAAAAAATTTATAATGAATAGAATTGTTATGATATTAATTTTTGCTTCTCAAATATTCAATGGGAGCCTGCCAAATATCAGCAAGTAAAAATTCTTTGTAAATATAATAGAAAAGAAATGGAAATATTGAAGATATAAGTTTTTGATACAGTTTTAGGGAATGACAAATAGAAGTATATTGTGAATAATTCAATTTTCAAATTCTGACAAATTACAACAGAATTAATTATGCATTGTAATTGAACAATTCTTAATTTGGAATAATATTTTTTTCAAATTGAAGAAAGTAGTAATGTTAATATTAGAGACAAATAAACAGCTTTTAAAAAGTTCCATGATACGAAAGTAAAACATATCATTAATGATGACTTGCAAAAGAATTTTAATACACAGTCCTAATAAATCATTGAGACAGTAATTGAACAAATTGACAGTCTATAATAGGTCGTAATGTGAATATTTTATTTTGATCCTTAATAAAATATCCCCATTAAGACCAGTTATTCGAAATTAGACAAAATTCAATTCAATATAAAGAGTAGAAACAATGTTAAACAGATATTGAATAGATTATAATAGATCCGACAGACTTCAATTTGCCATAAAAAATAAAATCAATATCAAATGTTGTATTAATCATTTAAAACAATATCAAACCAATACTGAATAGATAGAACATAATAGATCATACAACATTCCATTTGCTATAAGAATAAAAACAATATCAAAAAAGATATTAAATAGACAGCTCATAAACAGAAAAAGCACAATTCACTGTAAGAAATAAAAACAATATGGAACAGATATTGAACAGATAGATCGGATTAAATACATTCTGCCATAATGAAAAAAAAAACAATATCAAACAGATATTAAATGGATACATCATAATAGAGCAAACAAAACTCAATTTCCTATAATGAATAAAATCAATGTCAAATGCTTCATTAATCCACAGATAATTTTGGATTATAGATTTTAGTAAACCAGGAAAAGATTTTAGATGGAAAGCAAATGCCAAATTTAACAACAAAGTATCACAAAAATTAACCTGGTCAGTATTTGAATCTATGACAATGTAAAAATTGCAATTATTCTATGCAAGATTTGGGAGAAAAGCTTAAAGCCAGGAATAATATTGGGATATTTAGGGGCTTGTGACTCATAATGAATTATGAATTAATGCAGACAAGAATCATTTATTGATAATTAAAAAAAAAAGAAAAATCTTATTTTTGGATTCATGCACGGCTGCATATTTTTTATAACTGTTTTTTTTTCTAATTAAAATTTTTCTTTTTTTTATTTCTTCCAATATTTGTAATAATTGTTACTCTTTCAGAATTGCTGAATGATGATTTTACGGAAAAAGTCCATTAAGCTTCTTATTTCTACATTGGATTAGCGATTTCATGCATTAGCTGCCCAAAATCACACAACACAACATGGACAGTTAAGATAATTTTACTTGGTAATTACCGACATTGAACTGTAGCCATCAGTGATTCAGTGCCAATACCAAGTAATTATTTCGCAATTAAAGTCCAGTTTTAGTCATAAAATACTTTTTCAAATTCAGACTGAGGCCAAGAACAGGAGTTTTAAGTTTTTCTTTTCAATAATTTCCTCCATGAATACTTTATTTCTTTTTTTTTCTTTTATTTTATTTTATCCTTTTTCCTATTTATCTTTTTATTTTCTTTGCTGTTTTTTCCTTTTGTTTTATTTTCTTCTGTTTTAATTTTATTTCCATTCTTATTATCTTTCTTTTTTTTAATTTTTTCCTTCTTATTTTCTTTCTTTTTCTTTTCTTTTTTCCTTAATTTTTTATTTTATTTCCATTCTATTTTATCTCATTCTTAGTTTCTCTCTTTCTTTTTTTTATATTCTATTTCTTTCATTTTTTTTTTGTAATCCTTTTTATTTTATTTTATTCATTTTCATTAAATAAATAAAAGCTTTATATTTTCTTGAGACAATTTTTTCCATTTTTAATTTGAATTTTACAAATTTCTGGAATCGTTTTTTTTATTTACAAGTTAAATGAAATTAATTCACAAAATTAAGACCCACTTTTTTAAAAATTTGCAATTTTCTTTCCGTCTTTTATTTTTCCTGTTTAAATATTTTCTTTTTTTTTAAATTTGAAAATTCTTTTCTGAAAGTTAAATATTGGGTAATATAAATGCAGGTCCTTAGCTTTTCATTTTGGTGCTGAAACAAGAAATTTAGTGAAAGTATGTTGGTCTTGTTATTTTTCCGCTTGCTGTCATCCATTGAAAAATTAGCTGCCAGCATTATGCATCATCCCCACCAACCCTTTTGGCTCATTTAATCACAGCCATTTCCACATCAAATTGAAATCGCAATATCAGTTCAGCTTTTCTGCGTGATCACCTTGGCCAATTATGTAATTTTTGAATGAAAACGTTAGAATACAAAAGAAAGATAAAAGAAAATAAATGAAATAAAATAAAAAAGAGATTATGAAGAAATTAAGCTTAAAATGTTTTTTAAAGAAATCTCATTTTCATTTATTCAGAAGATATATTAATGGTCATTCTTGATAAGATAATAGGAAGTTTTGAAACCAGTTTGTGTCAGCAAAAGAGTGAGATACATTAGAAATGTATTTTTGCACCTATTTGAGACAGAAGTTAGAGCCAATGAAGGGGATGAAGTTTCTGAAATGAAAACATTAAATTAACATAACTTAAACTGCAGATGTTGAATTAAATGAAGTATTTTTGATAAATGATGGCAAGAACGTTTGAAGAGGTAAAGGGAATTTGAAGAGTTTGAATGTCAGGCTGTGGCAGAAGGAAAAGAAATTGAGAAAGCTTGACTGTTCATGATACATTTGTAGAGCTGTTAATTTGAATATTGGCCATGTGAAAAGGAACATGAAGTCAGGGTAAAAACTAGCCTCTTATTAATAAAAAATATCATATCTTATATTATATATATATATATATATATATATATATATATATATATATATATATATATATATATATATGTAAAAAGAAAGAACAGTAGATATAAAATCCGTTCTTATAGATATTTATGTATATAAACACATGTAGACACACACACATACACACAAACATATAAATATGGGTACATGGGGAGATGGGTGTGCTAGGGGTGTAATGGATAGTGGTTTGGAATGAGAAATTCAAAATCCGAATTTGAATTCTAGTCAAGCTTGTTACATTCATTTACATACAAACACCCCTGGGAAAGGTATGAATCCATCTTTTTTCTCCCTGGCTAGAGATTAAATAGTAGGGCAGACTGGGCATTTTAGCCTTTGCTGGCAACCAATATGAGAAGAAGGACAAATCTGAATTCAAAACCCCTAAGAGGACTTTTTGGGGAATTTATGTTATATTATGTGAACCAGTTACATATATTGACTTCTTCCAAAAAGTGTAACTGTTTCTGAACAAGTCTTCACCATTATAATCAAATTATATATGCAGATAGTCTGATTGATAGTTTAGTTTTAGGAAATTAATTTTTGGACATTTATATGTCAAAAACTATTGATATATATATATATATATATATATATATATATATATATATATATATAAATGGATAAATATCCAACAATTTATTTATTAAAGACATTTTATAAATAAATTTTCGAACTTTGTCCATTTCTTAATATATGACGTCATTTGTTTACATTTGATACGCCATGAGCAGTTATGAATGTACGAGATTCACGGAAGATTGAAGTTTATAAGCAGTAAATTCAACCTTACCAACCTAACGATCCTTTGTGGCCGAAATACAAGGCACGACAGCATAAATGACAGTTCCATTATAGGATGCAGGTTCGAATCCTGTCAAAGGACGAATATTTTCTATGAAAATTTCTCGGGACATTCAGGCGGTAAATGTTATTTAATTACTGTTTATTATAAACAGAGCATTTACTTAAATACTTGTATCTAAAAAAAAGAACGTTAAACATAAAAATGTCTTTAATAAATATATATATATATATATATATATATATATATATATATATCTGTTTATACATTATTTTTATAGATGCAAGTATTTAAGTAAATGCTCTGTTTATAATAAACAGTATTAACAACATTTACCAGCCTGAATGTCTGAGAAATTTCATAGAAAATATGTGTCCTCCAACAGGAATCGAACCTGCATCCTACACAGAACAGTCATATAGTTTGATGTGCGATAACATTTAGCTACAGCAGAAGCTAAATTTGTAGTTTAAAAAAAGTAATTTGACCTTGCTAACCAGATGCTTCATTTATATATATATATAATAATATGCTATTTATCATGCTTGTGTAGAATGGTGCAGAGTCCTGTTGTTAGACTTAGGGTCTTCCAGCAGAAACTCTCTTGACCTAGGCCAGCACTACCTCCTCAAGTCACTTGATGTAGGCTTTCATGACTCTGTGGCCGTCATCAGAAAATTCGGGAGTTTTTTCTTATCAGTATGATGAGAAAAATTTTATGAGCTGCCGTACCTTCGTAATAGCCATTAAACTCATCCAACTCTTTCTGAATCTTCTGCATTGTCCTCTGATTAGCACCCAATAAAGCTTACCATTTCAAAATTTCTGTTGGAGTGAATTGCATCATGATGATCTTTTTCTCACAGACGGTGCCCAACTGACCCTACTATACTGTGCCATCAACAAAATCAAAAACAAACAAAGTGCATGTGCCAAATTAAAAATATAAAATGGTGACAATTTACCCATCGCTCCTTGTATATATATATATATATATATATATATATATATATATATATATATATATAGTTATTATATATTTCATATATACTTTTTTTTTCTATATTTTATATAAAGTTTTATCTATATATCATATGGGTAAGAGAAATTTCAATGAAGCATGGCTCTTAGAAATAATTCAGATATCTCTAGTCAATAAGATTTCATGATTCAAAAATTTCCCCCAAATGGTTAGAAAGATGAATTGCTACCTGGCAGTGATTAAGAAGAAAGTTTACCAAGTTTTTGCCAGTATATTCAATTTTCATTAAAAACTCAATAATTGTAAGTTGAAGTTCAAAAATTTTTTTAAGAGACCTCAATTAATTTTCAGATTCTAAGAAATCATATTTTGACCTTCATAATCAATAAAGATAAATCTTTATAAATGCAGAATGAATTTTATGAATATTATGCTACAATATTCTGCTTAACATTAATAAACTGAAGAGAAAATAGTACTTGTCTTATAATAAAATCTGTGTTTAGGCAAAGTGAAAGTATATAATTATTGTAGAATTTCTCCTTTTTTTTCTTTTTTATAAAATCATTTCAACCCAAGCAATGCAATAATGCTGCTAAGACACAAGGCTTTACTTTGAGTGAAAAAGAATGAGAAGACTTTAGTGAGGGGAGAGGACAATAAAAGAAGATAGATTCAGAAAAACATGAGCTGATGATTGCATTTGAATTTTTGAAGATTGTGGGTGGCAGGTAAGCGAGAATAGGAAGAGAGTTCCACAGGAAGTGCAAAAACAGAAATTATTAAAATAGAACTTATGATTACATCTCACTAATTCAACAGTTAAATGGTGAGACCTAACTGCCAATATGTTAGTATGATTAAATTCATGCAGTCAGTGGACCATGAAAGAGAGTTTATTACAACAATGGCCATGAGAATATTTATAGAAAATATTTGTAGAAAAGACAGAGTGAAGCTATATTACAGCAGTGAAAAAGTGACTGAAGTAGAGAAACCTTAATAATACTCAGATTAAAATTTTATTTAAGAATATGCATTGAAAGTTGATGTATCTTGCTTATGTAAAGATGGTAATGTTAATGGTATTTATAATGGTAGTAATTAGGGTGAGGTTAGCTGTTCCCATTCTAGAAATATTCAGCATTCATTGACCAAACAGTACTACTGGCAGTTGAAATTTATAAATTCTTTTTCTCAAAAGAGTTTTTCAAGGAATTTAGATCTCTCAAGTTCACTGTTATTGCATTTTTTAGTGTTGATGGGAGTTTCCTTTCAAGCTCCTTGTTTTTGATAGTGTAGAAAATTGGCATCTTAATTATATCATTTTTTTCACTTTTACTTACATGTACTACCTGTGTAATTCCCATTACAGTTGGAAATACTCAAGTGATGTGGTTTTTGTTATTTGATAAAGCTCTTTGATTCTATAACACCAGTCTATAGGGTCTGAGCAAAAAATCATTCATTTGAAGCCATTTTTGATCCTTGTTCATAGAAAGTGGTTGTATATAGATGATTGTTTAGACTAGATGATGTTAGCTTTTGGTTGGGGAAAAAGAATAGGTTCTTTGACTGTTCCATGAAAATAATAATAATAATAATAATAATAATAATAATAATTGTATCAGGTTGCATGGTATTGGCACCCACTGAATATAAAACCCAGCATGACAGAGTGGGCCAATATCTGCACTGGAAAATCTGCAACTTCTACGGAAAGGAAACTGAAAGAAATTGGTATGAACACCACCCAGACTCAGGTACAGAGATAGGAACTGTTACAATTTTATGGGACTACACAATACACACAGACGGAACAATCAAAGCTAATGGCCCAGATTTTGTTATTAGAGGCCGCAAACTAAATAAGTGACTCCTTATTGATATGGCAGTCCCTGCGAACTGCAATGTATCTTTAAAGATCTTCAAAAAGCTATCAAAATACAAGGACCTTGAAATCAAAATCTAAAAAATGTGGTACATGGGAACATCAACTATCCCTGTTGTAGTTGAAGCCCCTCGGATTGGTTGGAAAAGATTCCAGTAGACTAATTGAAGGGATTCCTGGATGCCCATGCCTTAAAGAAATACAAAAAATTGTTCTCATGAGTACAGCCCACAACTTACAAAGGGCTTTATTTATGTAAAATATATATATATTTTTTTTATGTCAGTGGAAAATGTCATGATGCCATTTCTAACCTTAGGTCTCTGGGCGGGGCCGGAACGAAATGTGTACACATCAGAAATCAAAGGAAATAAAATAATAATAATAAACATTAGTAATGATAATAATAAATAATAATAAAAATATATAAATAAATAATAATAATAATAATAATAATTACAGCAACAATAATAATAATAATAATAATAATAAATAACAATAATAAAAATGATAGTCTGCACAAGTTGAATGCCATATGCATGATAACAATATCAATGAGGTTATTTAAGAACATGAGTTCTCAGGTTAAAGATAGTTTCCTAATTTTTTTTCTAATCAATTAACACTGAAATAACACTGAATCTGAATAATAATACTGAACAAGATTTTCGTAACAAAAACATTTATTGAAAAGTTGTTCATTAATTCTAACCACTTTTTATGTTGGTATCTATTTGTCTCGCCACAAAGGTAAATGTGACACCATGTAACATTTAATGCCTGATCCACTACATTCATGTGTAGGTAAAGGTAAAAAAGCAGAAGGAAAACTAAGAAAAGTTTGATTAAAGACTCAGAGATTTGAACCCACTTGATGTCATATAACAGAAACTTTTAAGCTGGTATAAGAAATAGTTTCTTCTCTTCTTATAGCACTCAGTATGTGTTTATGCTTGTAAAATTTGTGAGCATTATATCATAAAACCCTATAGAAAGATTAGGACCTGTTAAGTTTGAAGAAGCTATATTATGTTTTATAGACTACCTAACTGTAGTTAAAAAATAATACCTACCCTAAATTTTTAGTTAATTTTCTTTCAAAAATGTTTATTTTGTTAAACTCTACAAAAAATAATCTGGAAGCCTAAAAAAATAAAAAGGATTAACTTGCATTTTCTTATTTCACACCATGTCACCAAAAGAAAAAGAAAAGAAAATGAAACCATGACCTTTAATCCTAACACCTAATCCTAATTCTGTTGGGGGACTAAGGAAATAATCTAAACATATTAATTTTGGTCTGGTGGGACAGGAAAAAAACCATCTACTGTATATTGCTATTTTTTTTTATTTTAAACTTTTGAAATCATTAGCTTCTTTGGACAAAACAATAGATTGATTGATTGATTGACTGATTTGTTTTTTATGGTTTATCAACCTTTTGCAGATAATTTAAGGCCAGAAAATTTTTTAAGATTGCAAGAAATTTTTTTGAGATAATAATGATTTAGCAATACAAGTCTTACTAATTAAAATTAAATTCATACCTTCCCCAAGGGTATTTGTGCATAAGTGAATAAAACAAACCCAACTGGAATTGGAACTCACCTCTCTGATTAACAATTCTGAGCCATTATTCATTACACCACCCACATATCCAAGCTTACAGCACCTGGTATTTCCAAGATGTCACCCATCTCAGTACTGATCATACTGGAACCAGTATTTGAATGTGATATGGCCATAAAGCCAAAGAAGCAGGAACCTAACAACTTGACTGAAACGAAACTAAAAAGGTTAACTTTTTGGAAGTAACATGAAAAGGTTTTGATTCTCCAAGGCCAAATTAAAGAATGTGTTACTGTTCAAGAAAATGCAACTAAATTTTTTTTCTTTTTAGCTTTCATATTTAAAAATGTTCTTTTTTTTTCAACATATCATCCCAAGCAAGGCAATGAAGCCATTAAGACACTAAGATCTACTGAGAGTGAAAGAATATAAGAAAAAAAAAACATTATTAAAGAACAAGAACAATAAATTAGTGTTGTTAGATTTTGGTTGGGTCTAAGGAAGAATAGGTTCTTTGACTGTTCCTTGGAAATAATAATAATAAAAATGATAATTAATAATACTAATAATAATAAATAAAAAATGAATAATAACAATAACTAATAATAATAATAAAAATAATAAATAATAATGATAACGTAATAAATAAATAATAATAATAAATGATAATAATAACAAAATAAATAATAATAAATAATAATAATAATAATAATGAAGAATGAAAATCTTGTAAATTTGGTTATAAATTTTTGTTTCAAATTTATCAAGGCTTACATTTAAGCCTGTCCCACAATTACAAATCCATACATACACACAGAGATTCTAATATGAATCTGTGAGCACACAGTCATTCACACACATAGTACACACATCTCTAATATATGCATATAAGTAATAGGCTTATAAAAAAAAAAGCACATAAAAAAGGTGTATATAAAGCGAACACCTGGCTGTTGTCGGCAGCAGGTAAATAGCATTAGTGAGCTCTGGGAGTTCCTTTTCTTTTCTTTTTTTTTCAACCTTTTCCCTTTACAGATGATCAAATAGGTTGAGGGTGTCTGTGAAAGTAAGTGCTTACTGTTTTACAAGGCTTAACTGCTGACCAAATGAATCAGTCAGCTCTTCCTTCACTGATCACCAGGAATGTTATGTATTTATGTTGCTCATGTAAGCAGATAAATCTATATAGAATGGACAATAATTTGACTGCCACTTGTAAGCACCTAGTGTTTAAACAGATCTCACATTCATATATATAAGAACCTTATGATATGCTTGGCAGGGGGAAGAGAAAATTGCCTCTCAATACAAAAGGGGAAAAGAAAAGCGTAAAAAGAAAGAATAAAAATGAGATTAATGAAAAAGCAATCAGAAGAACTAAATGATAAACAGAAGAAATTGATTGTTTCTTCTTATTTTTTCATTTGTTTATTTGTTGGCATACTGGAAAGTTGTATGGAAAATTTGCAAAGCAAATCATTTGACATCTAAAAGTCTTTATCTATGGTGGCTTACAGGTGAGAAATTGTTTCTTCAATGGTTATTTTTCATCAGCAGTGAAAAGAAAGAAGCTTTCCAAAAGCAGACAGTTAGATCATTGAGTTTTAACTGTCATCATAAGTGAATGAGGCTTGTTTTGTGTTGCGTGCATCCATAACGCCAGCATAAAGTATAAACCGGAAAAGTATGGATCAATTAGAGGAAGCCAAATATAGAAAGATTTACAAGTAGACTAGTAGACAAACAAGACAATATACCATCAAGTAGGAACACAGGTTTATATAATTGTGTTTGATATTTTGTAGCTGTCTTGTAATATAAAAGATGCAACATAAATTGTCATCATCTGTCTCCTTGAATCCTGTTCTCCTTATTGTCTTTTCTCCTCAGAAACATTTTCTCATTTTCATTCACACTCACTAACCCCTTGTGTCTTAGTGGCTTTATTACCTTCCTTGGGAGGAAATGATTTTAAAAAATTATTAGTTATTTGTAGGTGAGTGCATATTGTTATTTTGTTTGTTTGGTTGATTTTATGACATACAAACATTAGTTATTTAATGTCAAATTTTTGTATGGGGCACCTAGTGAAGACCAAACTCACTACTCACTTGTAATAATAAACCATATTAACCTTTCTAATTATTAACTCATGTTTAGTCAACTTACCGATGTCAACTTACCAATATGCAGTTTTAAAAATATACTAATTCTGTATTTCAAGAGTTGTTTGGAATATAGACTTCTACTTTGTTACTACAGTTTTGGCTGATCTATTTTTCAACCTTCTTCAGGTGTAAGGAAAGAAAATTCTTCTTCCTTCCAAAAATGATGCTGAACAGTGAAAATAATAGTAAATACACTGATTGGCTTGGTTCATTTAGATCAGTGAGGGTCATCTGGGTGATTCCATTCTCAAAAACTCATGTGATTTCATATTTTTAATATATGAGAAAGCTTTCCAGTTCTCTTTTTGCCAAGAAATAGTGCAAATATTCTTCCTTATGAAAGAGAATTTGTTGACAAAAATTTTATACCATGCATAGTATACTATAAATAAAATAGATACAATCTTTTATCAACAAAAAAGTATAATGAACTTTTATGCAATATCAGTCCCCCTATATGGCAGGAAAATGCTGGACAATCTCCTCAGAGATGAAGAAGAGACTTGAAGCAATAGAAATGTGATTCTACAGAAGGATACTGAGAATACCATGCACTGATCATGTGATCAATGACAAAAAAGGACACTTATAGCTAACATCAGAAAGAGATAGTTGAAATTTCTAGGGGGCATAATGAGGAAAGAATGCTTGGAAAATTTGAGACTCACAGGACATATTGAAAGCAAGAGGGATAGAGGAAAACAATGCATAACATACCTAATGAGCTTGTGTAAATGGATTGGGGAACAGGGTTTTGGAAAAAGAACAAAAAGACAACATTTATTAAGAGCACAAATGATAGGAAATTGTAGATAGCCATGATCACCAACATCCTGAACAGGAATGGTCCATAGAAGAAGAAGAAGAAGAAGAAGAAGAAATCATTAAAATCAATATAAGTTAAAAAGCAGCTGTGTTCTAAAGTTAAACTTGAGGAAAATAGGAAAATCATATCCAAAGAGGAAGTAGAAAACTCAAACATAGAATATAACATTGTTGGAGAGTGAGGAAATTGAAGGAAGCAACTGATACACAGGTTTGTAAATCAAGTCAGTGTGGCTTTCCGTATAACATGAATTTCATTTGTTCAGCAGGGACAGAAATGAAGAGCATATAAAAATATTAAAAATTCTTACATGAGTTGCTAAGGCTGGAATCACTTGTGCAGCACCTGTTGCTTGAAATGATCCAAAGCTGTGAGTATATTTGTCACCATTTCTTTTCTGTTTGCTAATATCTTCTGGATACACAGGTAGTGTAACAGGGGTGTGCCAGTAGTCTATTACCTTCACTTTCAAACAAAAGCCCTTGGGAAAAGTCTGAGCCAATCTCTTCTCCCTCAGATATGGGTTAAACAGATGAGTAGACTAACCTTGGGTGGCAATTTCAAACCATGGAGAAAGCAACAAGAAACCACTCCACTATCCTATGTAGGAATGCATAGCAACAAATTATAAAGGAATCTGTGGAGAGTCATTCTCAGCTACCTCCTGAAGGGATGTGACATTAAAAAAAACATGAAGATTATCATCGGATGAAAAGAGATCTTTCTCTTTTCTTACAGACTGTATGCTTACAAGGGTATGCTGAAAAATTCATAGGCTGACTATGAAGGATTAACACAAGAGCTGTGAAATTTTGCAGGCATTAATTTCAACTTTTCTTATTAATAACTTTATTGTTTATTTCCAGGTAAACTGACATCTGACTATTCAAAGAAGACATCAAAAGTAACTAGTAGCAACTTCTCTTGAAAATGGAAAAAATTTGGCATTGTGGTCCTATCAAGTACCTGCAGAAAATGGGTTTAGCCCCCAAGGACATTTATGCTGACATGGTTACTACATTAGTGGATGACACTCCAGCTTAATCAACAGCAAAAGTGAGCATCTGAATTTAGGAGGGGAAGAAAGAGTCTTGAATATGACCCAAGGTCCAGACATCCTAAAACTATCACCACAGAGGAAAACTTTGATCATGTTCACCACATGGTGATGGATGACAGGTGATTGACTATAAATCAAATAGCCAATGATATTAGCATATCCCATGAAAGAGTTGAGAATATTCTGCACAATTAACTTGGCATGACAAAGGTTTCTACTCAATGGATACTATATCCGATGCCTGATCAAAAGCACACCAGCCTGATCACATCACTTTGAGCCAGAGACAAAGAGACAATTCATCCCATGGAAACACCCTTCAACACCGCCAAAGGAGCCAAGGTCATTTCCTCTGCAGGGAAGATGATGGCCTCAGTTTTTTGGGATGCAAAAGGCAATGTGTTTATTGATTATCTTCAAAAAGGGCTACACCATCAATGGAGAGTACTATGCCAAATTGCTGTGGTGTTACGAAAAGCTATCAAGACCAAACGCCCAGGAAAACTGACAAAGGGGTTCTTGTTTCATCAGGACAATGCTCCAGCACAGAATTCCTTGGTTTCAATTGTTGCTGTGCATGACTGTGGCTTTGAACTTGTTGATCACCCTCCCTATTCTCCTGATTTCACTGTCATATGTTCTGCAATACTTGACTGAGAACCAGTATCACAGTTTTGATAACGTCATATCTGCTGTTGATGATATTTTTGACCAAAAGGATGAACAGTCAAACATCAGTTTACTGGAAAATAAGCAATGCAGTTATTAAAGAGAAGACTTAAAATTAACACATGCAAGATTTCACAGTTCTAGCATCACTCCTTCATAGTCAGGTTATACTTTCCAGCCAATTTTAATCTGCAAAAGTTTAAATGCAATGTCAATTGCTATCCACTGTCCTCCTGATTACTCTTCTTTTGTACTCGTTCCTTAGCAATGTTTCTGTTTCCAACTCTTCTACACCCAGTGACCCCTTTGTATCTCGGTGACTTTACTGCCTTGCTTGAGATTAACTCAATTACAAAGTAAATATAACGATGAAATGGAAAATTTTAAAAACTGTTAAATCCATTCAATTTGTTGAAGCGGAAAAACATACACACTACAGTTCAAAAGTTTGAGGCAACACCCAGAATTAGCATGAGATGAACTTGGCAGAAGAGTGAAACATATCCATCCAAAAAATGAAAAAGAGCTCTTAGAGTCATTGAAGAAAGAATGGAATCAGTTATCAAACTTATGCTTTGAGAAAGTTTTGCCAAAAATTTTTGCCGCAGTAATCAAGGTTAAAGGAGGATATTTTGACGAGAGCAAAATTTAATCATAAAATTCTTTTTTTCTTTTTGTCGTAATAAAATTTCTAATAAAAATTATGTTTCATTTTTTTTTTAACCATGTATAATAATTTTCTCTTTTTGGACCAATTTAAAAAATTACAATACAAATAAATTTGGCCCAATATTCTAAAACAGTAAATTGAACAAATTTTGTCTTATTAAGGTATGCTAATAGTAGATTTCTACTCCTAACATTGAGGAAAACTAGAATTATTTGGGAAGTATGTTAAAATAATCTAGAATTTATACTGGCAGCAAATGGATAGACAAATGTATTGAGTAGGTACATAAAAATAGAAAATGATGTAAGACAAGGATGTGTCTTCTCTCCAGATCTGTTCAACCTTGACATTGAAGCTATCTGAAGGGAGATGGAGATCCTACCAGGATTTATTATTGGGGTATGCAATCTTAACAATATAAGATATGCAGATGACACTATGCTGATGGCAGATATAAAAGAAAACTACATGACTGTCTAGACAAGGTAGTAAAGTAAAGCAAGAAAAAGAATATCAGTTATTAATTGTAAGAAGACAGAAAGTATAGTTGTCAGCAAGAGAAAGAGTCTAAAGTGCAAACTACGGATTTGTGATGTCAATATTGAACAAGTACAGAAGTTTAAATATCTGAGATATGTTTTAATAAAAGCTGAAAAAATGCAACGCAGAAATCTGAATGTGTATCAGATAATGTAAAATGCATTCCAAAAACTAAACAAAGTATGGAGAGACAGGAAAATTCTGTTAGAAACAATGAAAAGAATGCTTTGTGGCTAAGTGATATCAATCCTCTAACATGGCAGTGAATGCTGGACAATCTTCCCACAAATGAAGAGGAAAATGGAGGTAACAAAAATGGGGTTCTACAGAAGGATACTGAGAATTCCATGCCTGGAATAAGTAAGCAATGAGGATGGAAGAAAGTAGTAACAAAAAGAACATTCATACACATTGCAAGAAAGTGGTAGCTGAAATTACTTGGACACATAAAAGGAAAGAGAACTTGGTATACCAAGGAAAAGAGAGATAGTTGAAGGCAGATGGCTACCAATCTGATAGGCTTATGTGAATGGATGATGGATCCAAGAGTGGGGAGGTAGATTTGTAAGGGTCAAAAGAGATAGGAGGTTGTGGAGAGCCATGATTGCCCATATCCTGAAGGGACACAGAGAAGAAGAAGAAGAAGAAGAAGAAGAAGAAGAAGAAGAAGAATATTCAAGAAATAATTAAGAGGAGGAAACTTTCCAGTCTTACTTAATTTTCATTTCCATTAGTTTCTATTGACAGAACAGTCATGGTAAATATCAATGGGTCATTATGCAAAGAAACATTTCCTTTTGTGTCATTCTTTAAGACACTATAAGGAAAGAAATCTACAGCCAGCAACCAGAACTTGAAACAATTAAGCTGATTCTATTTTCAAATATCCTTCCTGGTTGCACATTTTGCTCTCTCTCTCTCTCACATTAATTATACATACATATATATGTAGGTATATATATATATATATATATATATATATATATATATATATATATATATATATATATGCATAGTGACATATCAAAAAATCTTAATTTAACTGAGCTTAAGCCTCATGCAGTGAGTCATACTCTTATGTTAATCTATGTAGATATGCATATTTGTAATCATTTGCCATTGTAATGTAACATATCCATGGAAACATCAACCAGGAGAAATGATTAATATACATTATGCTCAAACAATGTCTACTCTTGCTACATATCCTGTCTCTATAAGCACACAAATTCCATTTATCTACATTTTCACTAATAAGTGAACATTCATCTATCTTAGTCTATTCATATCTATCTATCTATCTATCTATCTATCTCTCTCTCTCTCTCTCTCTATATATATATATATATATATATATATATATATATATATATATATATATATTATAGTCTGTTCATATCTATCTATCTATCTATCTATCTCAATTTGTTCATATCTATCTATCTATCTATCGTTTTTTTATTTTATCTTTCAGTTATATAGCACTTCAAAGACAACATTTCTTATCAATACTACAGATCACCAAATTCGAAATAAATCAGAGGTTAACTTTGCTAGAATCATTGTTCTGTTTCAACAATTCCTTGTGTCTGTGTAAATATGTATCTGTCCAAGTCAAAGAGGAAGTGAGTGAGAGGCAGAAAGAGAGAGAGAGAGAGAGAGAGAGAAAAAAATTGTTTAGATTGTGGATGGATATAGAGTTTCCCAAGATCCTTCATCAACTCTTGTCAACATCTAATACCAACTGCCACACATCAAGGTCTTCAGTGGGCAGGAATGTTAATTCTGATTGAGGAAGAGATTCCAAAGATAAATGGTAAACTATTTAAGGTCTGAACCAGGCTAAAGTAACAACTATGTCTCCTTCATTAAGCTGGTCTGTTATTCCACAAATTGAAGTCTGCACATAAAAGGAAGAAAGACATGTCAGAAGGTCACACCCAAAATGATATGCAGAAGATCAAAGGACTTGCAACAATATTATTAGCATATCTTGCCAAAACGAAAAAATGTATTTGTTTGTGATCAGTTTACAAAAGTCATATAAATTGGGTGAATTAAGTGAAAAAATTGATAGATACATGAAGCAACATCCGTCATTTCCCTGAAAATAGCAAAGTAAGAAACTAAATAATAATAATAATGATAAAAAGAAAAGAAAAAAATAAAAGTTTTATGTGGAATTCATTTATTTGAATCAAGATTAATAGATAATAGTTTTCAATATTGTTGGGCATTTTTTAAAAACTTTTGAACATTAATAAACATTGTAACTTCATGTATCCTGTGATGACATATTTTTTCTTTCAGATAAATATGATTATTTTGCAAAATCTTAATATCACTGTAAAAATAACAGTTGAATATGAAATTGAATTGCAACAAAATTATTATATAAACAAACTATTTTGAGGACAAACTGATAAATATATATATACATACATACACACACACACACACACACACACACATATATATATATATGTGTAGGGTGATTGAAAAGTAACTACCTATATTATGTATGATGGACTCTCCAATTTAACTATAATTTTTACAAAATGTGAGTTCATCATACATAAAATAGGTAGTTACTTTTCAATCACCCTGTGTTTATATATATATATATATATATATATATATATATATATATATATATATATATATATATTTTATAGCAAAAATTAAAATTACCTTCACATGTAAGGTGATTTTGTTTTTTGCTGTAAAAAATATATATATGTGCTCTGTTATAATAAACACATTGAGCTCTCTGTGGATTAGTTTTAATATTTGATATTACTAGGATCTACCTGGATTATATACCAATGGATCTATCACATGTACTATATATATATATATATATATATATATATATATATATATATATAAGCTGGAAAATTATTTTAAGAAAATGAATAAAAATATACAAAAATATCTTTTTATCCACTATTTTATTTTGTATAGAGAACATATGTGGATGTTTATATCTTTATTTATCTATCAATAAACTAGTGTTCCTCCCATGAGATTCAGTATATTTAAAAAAACATCTGTAATAAAAAACAACTGTAATTAAAAAAACAACTGTAATAAGTGGTTCATTTGCCATTTTTGCCTGACAACTTGGGAAACTATGAAACTTTAAGTTGCACTACAAACGTAGGTGTGTGTGTGTGTATTTATTAATATATACTTCA
This sequence comes from Acanthosepion pharaonis, assembly GCA_903632075.3. Classification (NCBI taxonomy): domain Eukaryota; kingdom Metazoa; phylum Mollusca; class Cephalopoda; order Sepiida; family Sepiidae; genus Acanthosepion; species Acanthosepion pharaonis. The sequence goes on along the minus strand of CAHIKZ030000746.1, from coordinate 6,935,315 downwards.
TAGCTCTGTTTAACTACACTGAGTACTGCTTTATTTGCACTGGAGAGGCAATGGGATAACAAAAGATGCCTTCCAAATGTTAAGCAAAATCTTAAGAAATAGGAAAAAAATCATTAAAAATGAAGAAATGAGTACTGAACTGTTACATAATATCAATCCTCCAATATGGCAGTGAATTGTTGTACAATCTCCTCATAGAGAATTGAAACTAAAGAAATGTGGTTCTACAGAGGATAGTGAGAAGGCCATGGGTTGAACATGTGAGGAATGTTGAAATTTTAGAGAAAATTGAAAAAAAAGACATCAGAAAGAGTT
>CAHIKZ030000746.1:6875000-6930000 GCA_903632075.3 Acanthosepion pharaonis | reverse complement strand
GGAGAAACTGTCATTAGATCTAATAGGCTTTGACCTCTTGACTACTGAGTGTGTCAGTGATCAAAGTTGAATAATGCCATTACAGATTTTTCTCTGACTCTTGAAACAGACATATCTCCTCAGATAATAAATCAAAAATAAATAAATATACTGTTTAATAAATAAATGAAGAGTCTACTCAGATATGGGTATCCACTAAAAATAACTTTTAAGTAATGAAAATCTGTTGAATTAATAAAAAATACTCCATCCCTTTTCTGATATATATATATATATATATATATATATATATATGTGTGTGTGTGTGTGTGTGTGTGTGTGTGGAAGTGGACACCACATGCTTGAACACAATCTTTAGGTCATTTAATATACATACATATACTCTATCCCTGTTATTGAGCACTTTTACCAAACTATATTTTTATCATATATATATATATATATATATATATATATATATATATCATATTTACTGGTGACAGTTTGTTTCATGCTTAAATGCAATCAGGCCTCAAGATTGCAGTTTTATTTTTATCATATATATATATATATATATATATATATATATATATATATATATATATATATATACACTATGTAATAAAACAAATAAGGATAGTAAGACCAGGGCTCAATATAAAATACAAAAAATATATAATCATAGCCAATAAACATAAAATATAAATGATACTCAAATATTATTAACTTTCTGTGACTTAAAGTTTCATGTGGAGTTGCTGTTTATTATATGGCTGTCTCACAATTCTCAGGCAGTTCAAGGGACAAGATACTTAATTCTATGAAAAATGACAAAAACAACAGTCACTTGCTGAAACCTCCTGACAAGTGAATTACAAAAGGGTTTGTTTATGAAACATCAGAGTTGAGCTGCTGAATATAACATCAATCAACTAAATGACAAATTTTATTTGTATGAATCCTAGAATATATTTTATATAGAATATGAGACAGCCATATAACAAACTGGGAGTCCACATAAAACTTTAAGTTGTGGAAAGGCAGCAATATTTGAGTATTGTTTTATACACACATATATATATATATATATATATATATATATATATATATATATATATATATATATATATCACATACTGAAGGAAATGAAAATTGCACATTATATATATGCTCATGAGTAGTAGTTACCTTATAAAATTATCTAAGTCTTTTGATGTAGTAACACTCATACCAATGCACTATCTGAATCTGAGCTTCAGATTGTGATACATGCTGTGATATGGCTCAGAGCAGTTTTTTTATGACTAACTTTGAAAGAAATATTGATATAACCTACTTGTAGATTAATTGTTGGAGACTCATAAATAATAACATTTTAAATGCTTTTTCCTCAAATTATGTCCGCTTTTTATTAAAGACAAAGTTTTCAAGTCAACATAATCAAGGAGTTTTATTGAAATGCAACTGCATTCAGTGTGTTGCTTAACTTTAATTCCTTCTTATGTTCACAGAGTTTTTCCTTTAAATCTTGGGATGTCTTATCAGTGTATTTTGCTGTGTAGTGTTTTCCTTCTATTTAATAAACTCATGTCACTGATGGTAAATTAGATCTCTATTTTATATTGATTAGATATTTTGGTGTTTAAGCAAAACAACAAAAAACAACAATTTTCACCAGGAATTAAAACTGCAGAAGAGTTTTGCTTGTGAAGAAAAATATAGATAGCAGTAAAGAGAAAAACAATATAAAAGTTTTAAAAAAATATTCCAACAAAATTAAGAGTAAAAATGAATTAAATTAAGAAATAATAGTTTGTAAAAATTTGTAGTGTTTGTGAGGGAAAATGTATCTAAATTAAGATTTGGTAAAATGAACAAATTAGGTCCATTCAAATTATAGCAGACATTATTAGAACATATTCTATTAATTAATCAGTTTCAGACAAAATAAACCACTTTTTTCATTGAAAATTATTAATAAGATATGATATCCCTACTGAGTGGATGCCAATTTAAATAAAATTTAATTAACTTGTAATTTACAGAGAAACATAAAAATTACACAGCATTTATAGCATATATCAAATTATAAATCTGCAAAATCAGCTTTTAAGCATTTAGAGTTATCAAGTTATTAGAAAATTTATACCTTTTAAGAAACACTTTCAGATTGAGCCAAGCATTTTTTTAAATATTTGCACATATTCATGTGTCTACTACTACATCCACATGCCAAGTATAAATTCACTATTCCACCTCCATAAAGTTGCTTTCCTGTGCCTTTTCTATAAATACTTTCATGCTAATTGTTTGCATGAACTTTTCACTATGGTACCTAGACTTTATGAATTTAAGTGCAGTACTAGATTGGCAATGAGGTCTCATATATTTATAGTTGAGTTGGATGGATGTGACCATTAATTCTATACTAACAGTTTCTTTTCTTACACTTGTGCAACTCTATCTGGCTCCATGCTTTCAAATCAACTTTAATTTTCAAAAATTTAAAAGCAATGTCAGTTGTTATCTGCTGTCATCCTGATTACTCTTCTAGTGTTCTATCTTCTTAGCAAGGTTTCCTCTTTCTAATTGTTCTACACCTAGTAAATTCATGTGTCTTAGTGGCTTCCTGCCTTAGATAGGGTGAATTCAATTAAAAAAAAATAAAATAAAAGGAAAACATATCAAATATCGATCAGTTTGATAAGGTTAAAATAGCAGCTGATATCCAAAACAACCTTCATTCTGGGCATAGTTAATTTTAATGCTTCCAAAAATAAACTGCTCTCTTATAGATTTCAAGAAACACATTCTGCCTTCCATTAGCATGGCTGATGCTAACCTCCAGGAAAGTGTCTTGTAACTTCTTGGGCTAACATTCTCGGCTGACATGAAGTGGAAAGGCTATATTGAATCTATTGCTATGTCATGTTGGTTCACTGTGTCATGTGAAACATTTTTTTTTCCAGAATCTATCTTACATATCTATAAGTATTTGTCCATACTTAGAATATTGCTGTTACATATGGTCTGGTGCTCCTGTTATTTATAGTTCTCATAAATTTACAGCTTAGTTGGCTAAATGTAACCATAAATTCTATGCTACCAGTTTCTTTTCTTGCACTTCTGGAACTCTCTTCTGGCTATATGCCTTCCAGCCAACTTCTGCAAAACTTTGAATGCAATGTTTTTCATTATCTACTGTTCTCTTGATTACTCTTCTTTTATTCTTGCTCCTAAGCAATTTTTCTGTCTCTAACTTTTCCATGTCCAGTAACCCATTGTGTCTTAGTGGTTTTACTGCCTTGCATGAACTCAAAAAAAAAAAAGTATTCAGTTCAAGAAATAGTTCAAGTACAAATAGTAAGTGGAGTTATTAAAATTTTTTCCTTTGTAGAGTCTATTTCTTATCATATGAAAACTGCTTCATAAGATGGAACTGGATTAAAAATAAAAATAAACAAATAAACAATGATAATTTTGAAATTACAATATTTGTGCTTTTCTCTTTTCCTTTCCTTTTTCTTTATGGATGAACTTAATAATTTTATAAGGTCAAATGTCCAGCCTGCCTCAACCTTTCACAGATTCTAAATGATTTAGATTTATCTCTTTATTTTTGTTATTTTAATATGACCTTGTGGTTTCATGAGTTAAAGGAGACATGTTATGATCAAAGTTTTCTAAGAATATTAAATCTTTTTACATATGTAGAACACATAGATAAACATTAGTAACTGATGATTGCAACAAGAAATTTATCTGTTACATAACTTTTCTTGTATATACAACTATTTACCAAATTCCAAAACAATAAAGGAATAAAAATTGAGGATTTTAGAACCAAAACAAAATACTGTTCTTTAAGATTTTAAATATTTTGGTGCTTTGAGTAAAACAGTTTCAGAATTAAATTAATTTCTAATATTTATAAAAAAACAAAAAACCCTTTATACTCTTCTTAATGATTTTTTTGTTTTTGAGTAGTAAAACTCTTGCAAGCCTAGACATATAGAGAATAGCTACAGCCCTTATGTAGTTGATGGAGGAAGCCTATGCTATAAGAGAACACTGATGACACCTGTCCTCCTTCATCGTTGTAGTTGAAATGGACTATCAGCAGTTAGCACCTTAGTCCTATAAATTTTACTTGACAATTGCCCTTCCTTATAAGGAAGATAAAGTAAAGGTTACTGAATAAACTTCCAAAAGTTAAGCTTCTGATCAACAAGTACAGCGAGGTGGTGGTGGCAGTGGCAGTGGTGGTGCTGGAGTAGGAGACACTTAACATTATGGCTTGAACCTAATGAAAATAATCTTACTTGACAAATACCTGACCAAAAAGACTGGTATCCATGGATATCTGAATTTGTACCAGAGTAACCTTCAAATGCTTGAATAAATTTGTTGTTAGCTGGAAGAGCTATAAGAACTCATAAGATAATACATATATTGAATCTATATTGCTAAATAAATTGTTACAATGATTAAAGGATGATATATATATTATATATATATATATATATATATATATATATATATATATATATATATTTTTTGAGTGTGTGTATGTGTGTATATGTGTTTTGTATTTGTATGCGTGTGTGATTTGTGTGTAGATGATGAAACAAAGTGGAAAATCATCTTCAACTCATCATCACTTTTGTTTCAGTTACTACATCCTGCAAACACACAGATATATATATATATATATATATATATATATATATATATATATATATATATTATAATTATTTTTTTAAAATACTATATATATTATAATTATTTAAAAAAAATACTATATATATTATATGTATTATAACTATTTTTTTAAAAATACTAAAGAACTTTGGATCTAATGGTTCTTTCCTATTTTATCAATATATTTGCACACATATATATATATACATATATATGATAAAATTAAATAAAGAACAAAGTAGGAAATAAATTTCAATCTAACATGTTTCACCTTTATTAAGGTTTTGTCAGAGATCGAGAATAGAAATGAAAAAGCAAAGAGACAGATTACTGGAATGTTCTGATTTTTGGTAGTTCTCATTGGTCAGACACACGTCACATGTATATACGCAATAGATAATATATAAATATGTGTGAGGAACATTTAGGATGTTAAAGTCTGTGATACTGTAATAGTGTGTAAGTAAAGAAATGCTTGTGGATGTAGGTGTATGTAGGATGGTAACGTTAATTCATGTAAGTGTGTATGTGAGGGAAGTCTACAGATGTCACCCTCGTATTTTGTCAGTGAAATGTAGGGATATGTTGCAAAATAATTTTGTATTTATGTAGATTTTTATATTCCCATGTATGCGTATGTGTGTATGGGAAAAGTCTGTGGTTGTCAACTCTGTTTGGGTTGGTGAAAATTCTTAAAAAGGTTTTTTATTCAACATATTTCTCATTATAATAAATGCTATTTTTTGTAGGTACATGTATTTGAATTGCTATCCGATCTTTTTATTTTCTTAAATAATAAAACTAATAAAAATAATGTCATATAAAAAATCCTTTGAAAATTACTCTTGTTTATCTGATTGGGTAGGAAACTGAAGCTAGCAGATATAGATCTCTCCCAACAAGAGATGTGCTTTGTTAGATTAATGTGCTTAAATATCAAATAGATAATTCAAATCTTGTTCTGTTAGGATGGTCTTCATGGCTAAAAAAGCAATTTCCCTAATAGAAAAAAAGGGATAAAGGTTCAATTTCTGTTGGAGGCACAGAAAGATTTCTCAAACTAAGCCAGATGCTATTAATTTTACTGCTTAAGAAAATAAAAACAAAAATATCAACTCAGAAACATGTACCCACTAAAAATGTTTATAATAATAATAATAATAATAATAATATATATATATATATATATATATATATATATATATATATATATATATATATATATATATATGTTAGATTTCATTAAAAAATACATCCCTACCCACAACCAAAACAATAGCAATAACTAATACATTAAATTATAGACATATTAAACACCCAGACACCCCTGTCTAGAAAAATAGATTTATCTGTAACCTTGGAAACATGAATTTTGTTTTAGCTGTGTATTTAAAACCCAGAAATTTTAAAAGTTACTCCAAAATTCGCTTGAGGATGAAATGGAACTAATGTCTTTTAATTTAATCACAAAATTAAATTCAGGGCTTTTAGCTTCCATTTTTGAAACATGGTTAGAACTGTGTAGCGAAAAAAACATATTTTAAATCAATTAATTTATAATATATATATATATATATATATATATATATATATATATATATATATATATATATAAAATATATATATATATATATATAGTATTCAAAACAACACAAAAAATACATCTTAAACAGTCAAACAAGAAAAGAAATTAACAACACCTAAAACAAACCCCTTGAAAATGTCTAAAGAAGGGGCTGAAAGTGCTTGGGACACTGGACAATACAGACAATTTTTGCACTCCACCAAACGGAAAAGTGTAAAAAAGCTGGCAAAGTAAATAAAAAATTAATTAAATTCTCCTTCTCTGTTATATTCAATGAAACATGTTTAACTTGCTGCCTAAATATATGAAAGTACATATATAGATACATACACACACACACACATATATATATATATATATTTACTTTATATATATATATATATATATATATATTAAAACAATAGCAAAGAACAATGAGATTTATAATTCAGAGTTCTTAGCATTTATTTTTATTTTTAAAAAATAGTGCTTGATGCAACAGTAGAGCATAATATTATAATAGTTTTTTTTTTTAAATATATAATCATCGCAAGACTAAAATTTCTATGTTTCAAAACTGAAACTTCAATTTAAATTCAATCATACAAATCAAACTTAAAATATAAAGTTCTGTTCCATTATGAAGCAGAACTTTGTATTTTAAGTTTAATTTGTATGATTGAATCTAAGTTTCAGTTTTGAAACATGGGAATTTTTTGTGTTGTGATGATCATATATTAAAAAAAAACAATTATAATATATATATATATATATATATATATATATATATATATATATATATATATTTTTATATATATTTTCATATGTTTATGTATATTTTCCACTAATATTATCTATTTTCTATATATATATATATATATATATATATATATATATATATAAAAATGCACAGGGGTTACAGAGAGTGAAAGTGAGAGAAAAGACTGGGTGTGGGGGGGGATGAGGAAAGGATAAAAAGAAGAACGAGGGTCAAGAAGATAGAAGATGGTAATTGATGTTTCATTTAAATTTTTGAAAATTGTAGTTATCAGTGAAGCAAATGAACAGAAGGGGGTTCCATGAGTGGGAAGTATGAGAAAAGAAACTGTTAGAGTATAAGTGGCTGTTACATTTTACTATTTCAACAGTAATTGTATGGGACCTCAATACCAATCTAGTAGCACATTTAAATTTACATAGTTGGAGCAGCAGGAAAAAAAGCTTGCCAGAGTAGTTTCCATGAAAATATTTGTAGAAAAGACAGAGAGAAGCCACATCACATTGGTGAGAAAGTGACTGAAGCTGAGATGCCAGGTTAGGATCAATTACATTGCAGATTCTTCTTTGTAATTTTTCAGGAACATCGAAATGAATAGCAGGAACACCAGACAAGATATGGAAACAGTATTCAATGCATGGATGAATGGTAGATTTGTAAATGTGCAAGATGGACAAAAAAAAAAAACCTTCAGGCATGACACACTGAGCCATCTTTCCTTGCAGTAGATGCAGCTATTGAGTAGTCATTCCATTTCAAGTCAGTTTAAAATGTAAGGCCAAGAAGGCACTGTGTGTTTCTCTCCAGGAAAATTTTAATTAAAAACTGGACAAATTCACACTGGCATAATTTTCTTTTTAGTATAATGATTTAATTTTAATAAGAAAGCAGAAAAAGCCTTTGTAGTGTTTTATATTATTACAAGTTTAGGACATGATTTGTGGTAAGTGACTTGAGTTTTTGTTTGGGCCATTGATTATGATAAATGTACTTTGAATAAATTCAAACTAAAGAAAAAGAAAGAAAAAAAGAACAAGCAAAAACAGATTAAAGTTTCCTGGCTTATCCAACAATTTTAATGCTGCCACCTACAGCTAAAAAGAAGAAAAGATTTGTCCACAGAGTTGTTAACAAAACTAACTGGCATGTCAGATTAATGAGTGAGAATTATCTAAGTCATTTTGCTGGTTTCTTGCCTTTTTCTTTTGCTTTAGACTGTCGTCAATTTGCTAACATTAGCTAAAGTCACTTGAGCACTAAATCATTGAGGGGTAAGATTTTGAACAGTGGGTGGGAGGGTGCAAATTAGTAAATACACAAATCTTTTCGTAAAGAGTCCTGACATGAAAACAATGTACAATGACAGAGATATGGATGTATTTGTGTGCGTGCGTGTGTATGGATACAAGTGAATGAACGACATAGTTAAGATATGCATTGGTCTTTCTTGAGGTCAGCAATTTGAATAAATTTACCTTCCATCATAGAGATCACCAAGATATTTGGAATTCACTAATTTTAATTAATCATCTCACCTTTATTTGCTTTCTTATTTTCGTTTGCACCTGTGGATCTGAGTCCGGTTTCAGGCCTTAGGTATAAAGGCATTTGATCAACATCACCTTCCTCACCTACCCTGTGCCATTTGTTGCAATCTTAATGATTTACAATTGTCCCCTCCTTCTGTATACTCAGGATTGGGTAGGTCTGGCCTTTTGTTTAGAATCTGTGACACTCTTAAGTAATGCAGGCTAAAAATATAAATAAATAAATAAATAAAATAATCATAAAAAAAAAAATAATAAAAGACAAAAATAAATCCCCTGCCCCAAGTTTTTGTGTGATCAAGCCAGCAGAAATGAGTTTGATATGAAGGTAGTATTGTTGTCAGTACACCTCGACACCATTTTGTTGTGGACACATGTAGGTGTGACCAGACGACATAACACTGGAAGTCTTTGTTACTTTATAGCATAAGCAGGGGTTTTTAATGATCAGTTCAGTTGGAAGAAATGAAATAATTTTTTAGGCTTTAAACAAGATCAATGAATACTTTTTTAGGTTGGTAAGAAATTGCACTGATGTTCTCAATGAGATAATGATAGAAATCTGGGAAACACTTTTATTCTTGATCATGGTAACCCATATAAATTATACAAACTATATAAATTAACAGAACAGAAGTTTCAACTATCTGTAAAAATACAGTTTTTTTAAATTAGGTGCAAACATAAGAGGCATAGTTTAATATATAATGCTCAAAGTGTGTCTGTCCTTGAGTATCTACAAATATACACATGTTATGTAAAAATATATAAAACTTTAGCATAAAATAAATGCAGTTTTATTACTTATATCTATCAGTATGTGTCTTATATCCTGGCCAACTTAGTTTATATTTTATTTATTCTTGTGATTATTGCTTATATCTATGTATTCATATCTATAGTAATTCATATCTATAAGTTTTTTAATATATCAGTGAGTGAAACAAAAGATTGTTACTTCCATTTCAAGTCAAGGGTGTTGTCATATTTGTTAAGAAACTGGTCATTGCATTTGCTTCCAGAAGCTGCTCAGGATTGGAATATAAACACCTGAGTAGTGGCAGTGGGTTAGGAGAGCCATACACTATGGGAATAGTTTTAGTTGATGGATAGTACACAAGTTATTATCCAATCAATATCAACTGGGTTTTCATGGATAAGTGGTATTATGCAGATAAAAAAACCCAACCCCACTAATGATCCTTAGCTAAAGCATCAAACAAATGTTTTTCACAAAATATATATAATAATTCTTGCTTATATTTTAATGATTCCTGCTAAATGGATTCTTGTTTAATTAATGCTTAATTTATGAATAGAGTTTTAAAATCAAATTATAGAATTTAATTGTTTTCTTATTCATTTCCAGTTTGGTCATTATAAATAAATGGTAGTTTTGTTCATGTCTTTTATAATTAATTTGCTCAAATAAAACAATTGTGACAATGTTGCAACATCATATATGGTTGTTTACAGGGCCAGTGCTAGGGTCTATTGCCCTCCACCAAATCCATGATATGGAGCTCCACACTCTACTACATCACAGTTTTCATAAGGTAGTATTCTTATAAAATACAAATTATTTTGTAACCTAATTATATACAATAATGGATCATATACAATATAAGAGAATAATTCAACTAGAAAAATTGAAAATAAATATCTAATTAGAGACATGTCATAATAGATCATTCCATCTTAAATAAATCAACAATGTTTTGCAGAAATTTTTAACATTGACTTCAGATTTTTCTTGTGAAAAAGATGAAGAATTTTTATGTATTCAACGTTATCGATAAAAAAACAGTGTTTTTTCAAGACAGCATGTGCAAAAACAAATTCACAGTTTTGGACAAAAAAAAAAACCCAGAATGATGTCAAAATCTGCAAAAAATTTTCATCCTTTAGTAGTCAGTTGTGCTTAGTTTAATTTGTAACGTATATAAATGTAGGTAGAAAAACAAAGCAAATGTTGATAAGATGGTGAGGGTCACAAAACACTCCTTGGGGCCCCAAATCAGTTTGGGCCCACTCCATAGGGAAATTTTACTGACCACTTGACAGTGAAGCATTCAGAAAGGAAGAAAAGAAGTATGTGATAGACATTTCCAATTATTTTGAATATGACTAGCAGTTTCAGGCTGCTTGTGTTCACTAAAAGGTAAAAATTCCTAGTGAAGAATTTGGTGGAGAGAAATTCTTTTTTTACAAGAAAATCTCCTTGCCTTCCCACTAATTGCTGATTTGTTAATTCATGGGTGAATGAAAAGACACTTGAACCTGCAATATCTTTCTTCTTTTTTGCTTTTAGCAATGGCTAGTGTCAATCCCTAGGACTTGTGATTGTCAGCTGACCATATAATGTATTTTTTCCATTTCACCCCAAGCAAAGCACTAAGATGCAGGGTGTAAGAATATAAGAAAAAAGAAAATCATTATTAAGGAGTGACAACAATAAAATGACAGGAATTAAGAAGACAAAAGATAACTATTGACATTGCATTTAAATTTTTGATGATAAAACTTGACTGAAAAGCAAGAAATCAGAAGAGAAGTCCACAAGTAAGGAAAGAAATATTTAGCCACTTCAACTGTAAAATGACAAGACCTTGCTGCTAATCTAGTCAGTTATGTGCCATGCATGATACATGCTTAGACGATCATGTATCTTTCATACATAACTGACGAGGCAGATTTTTTCCCACAGTAGGTTGCCATTTCTTTTGCCATCCAAGATTATAGAACCCGGTCTGTCCTGCTATTTACCCATAGCTGGAGGGAGAAGAAGAGGATTCATACCTTCCCCAAGGGTATAAGCATGTAAATGATTGTAATGGATTCAACTGGAATTTGAACTCAGCTATCTGATTCCTCAATCCAAACTGCTATCCATTACTCCAGACTTCATTTAAATTCACAAAGTCTAGCTGCCATAGAGGAAAGTTCAGCTGTACAATTACCATGAAACTATTTATAAAAAAGGCACAGAGAAGTGACATTACAGCAGTGGGAAAGTGACTGTACCTTATATTCCCAACAATAGGTGTGACTGTTTATTACGAGATGTTTTTTCCTTTCTCTAATCCTTACCTTTAGCTTATTCTCCTCTACTTTACACAGACAATGTTACAGACATCTTCTGGCCTTAAAGTGGTAATCATCTTAGCATTTAGATCACAGCTTGGGAATAAACTGAAGTAAGCAATTTTTTAAATAGTATATTTTGAAAATCTAACAAATATATTATAGATGATATTATAACATGTTATATATTAAATAAATAACAACAAAAATATTTAAACCTATGAAACTGATTTAATAATGACAATTCCACTAAAACATTTTTGCATCAGGTACCTATCTTTTAAACAAATACAACTGCCTCATGCAGTAAAAGGAAGTGATTTGTGTCACACAACACCTGGTGTCTTTGTTAGGGTATAATGAATAAAGAGATCTTGTGATATTTGAGTTTATATATGTAAATTTAAGAATTATAAAGACTTTCTTTTACTTGCTTTTTTTAGCATATTCAGGCTTTATATAGATATGTTATATCTGAGTTGAATCCACCCAATCCTCATTTCCCAACTTTTACAGATAAAAAAACAAAAACAAACAAAAAACTTATGCAGCCTTGTGGGTGATGACTTATTTTCCACCCTACAGATAGAAAATTACAAACCTGTCACGATTCTATTGCTACTTCTATGACAGATGTTCTAATAAGCTACATTCTTTAGTAGAATTAACTTAGGCCTTTACAACCAAGACCTACCAATCTGTATCCACAGGGTTGTACCACAATCATTTCCAATATTTTCCTTTGTGTTGTGGTAGTATCCACCTAATTTGCATAGTAGAGTACCGACCATATAAATATGGTTGGTACCGGGAAGATGGTGAGAGGAATCAAGAGATTCAATCCAGAGACTCTGCCCGACTGCGACTAAGTCAACACATTCTCCAGGAACGGTCTTCCCAAGAATATACAAAAGACTATATGTAAATATTGTGTACCTTTCTTGTTGCAATACATTTTGTTCTAAGTACATTTTGTGTTGTATTATTATTCCATGCATTAGTCAAGTTTCAACACTTTGGTAAGCTTCTGCCCAAAAACTGCTACTTTGTGGAGCAAACTCTAATATTGATGTCTACTAGAATTCTACAATCTTAACCACTTCAAATCTGGGGTCAATCATTATCTATCCCCCGTATCCTAGTAACATTCAGTTCCTACATCCTTCTCTTACATTAATATAACAATTATTTTAGTAACTTTTTCTAGTGGCCCTTGAGTCTTGTATTGGGTTTTTAGTGAAAAAAATTTTTTCTTTGGGTGTTCATCTAATTGCTGCATCCTTTCAGGATGTAAGTGATCATGGCTCTCTACAACTTCCTATTTCATGTGAGTCTTAGTAGTTTTCTTCTTTCACTCCCATAAGCTGGTTAGGTAAGTGGTTAAGTGACTTCCCATATCACTTTTGCCCTCAATATGCTCCACAAGTGTTTTTTTCCAGCCTTTGTTATAGTGATTTTCCAAGCATAGCTTAGATGTAGCACAAGTATGGGGCACCCAGTGAGGATTGAACTCACTACTCAGTCATAATTGTTCTAGCGAGACAAGCTTGCTAATCATTACACTGCCTCAAGGAGCCCTCTTATTCCCCGTTATATGTTCAAGGAATTTCAGCTTTTTTTTCATGATTTTGAGTTCTGTTGCCATTTTCTTTAAGATTTCCTTTTTGCTTACTTGCTCAGCCCATAGGATTTTCTGTATCCTACTGGATAAGCACATTTCTACTGCCTCTAGTTTTTTTTTCTTCATCCATAGGGAGTTGTCCAACATTCACTGCCATAAATGTTAGTGTGAGTTATTCTCCATGATGTAACAAATATCATTTGATATTGTAGTGTTGAACTGTGGCAATCAAGTTATGTATATCAATCAGAGACACAACCACTTACTTCACCCACTTCTATATAATTATAAAAATATCATAATTGCACAGATATAGGCAAAGTATTGCATTATAATTTTAATAGATGCCACCTTGAAATGCCAGTGGCTATTTCAATCTTCTGGGCAGTCAGGTATAATTTTGGCTCCATTTAATTTTGTGTTAGTTTATTGTTTTTAACAGTGTCTGACATAAATATAGCTTTTTTTTTTTTAATTAGTTGAGTTATTCGACATATTTATTTATCATTGCCTGGGGCATGATTATATGATATGAAAAGTAGGCATGATTCCATCTTTTTTAATGAAATAGTTTGTAAATTTAAATGTTATTTATGATTATAGATATTGACAGGAAAATCAAGGCTGTGTAAATTCATATGAGAAATATGATTTCCCTTCTTTCATTTTTGTTTACTCTCATCTGATTTACTTATTAAGTGTGATCTTTTCCTTTTAAATTCACAATATCATTTGTCTTTTAAATTTAGGCTTACAGCCACATCACATTGAAATACCGGTTTCCGCCTGATCACCATACTTAAGAAACATCTAGTATGGTCAGTACCTAGATGGGTGACTGCTTGGGAATACAATGTGCTGTAAGCTTGGATGTGCAGGTGGTGTAATGAATAATTGCTTGGAATTGTTAATGAAGAGCCAAGTTCCAATTCCAGTAGGGTTCGTTATATTCACTTACCTGTAAATACCCTTGGGAAAGATATGAATTCACCTCTTCTCCCTCATCATCTATGGGTTAATTAGTAAGACTTGTATCACTAAAACCAATGTTATCTCAAAAAATAATAAAATAAAATTGCATACAAAATATTTAGATTTTGACATTAAATAACCCATAGAGATGTTGATATGCCACTAAACAAAAACAACTAACCAATCTTTTAAATTTAGAGCTTTAAATTTAAAAACAAACATCTTTTATGTCCTGTATCCCTTTAAAACACTTGCAATTATGGCTCTCCACATCTTTCTATCCTTTGCAGTTCTGAGTACTATCCTTGTTTTTTCCATTCATTTACACAAGCTAGTTCCATATGTCACGTGCCATTTTTCTCTGCCCTTCTTATCTTTATTATGTCAAATTCTCTAAGACTTCATTGCTCATTATGTGTCTCAGAAATTTCAATTGTCTATTTCTGATTTTAAGTGTCCTTTTCATTTCCATTTTTTTTTAATATAGGTGAGGAGATGAGGTAAGAAATTTGGATCTTATCAAGGAGCTCAAGGTAAATAGCAGAGGCATCAGACCATATGTGGCAGCAATATTCTAAGCATGGGTGGCTGTTGGGCATATAGATATGTAAGATAGATTCTGGAGAGGAAAATTGTCTCACACAACACAATGAACCAACATTCTTAGCAGCTGACCTAACAATGGGTTCAATATAGTCTTTCAATTTCATGTCAGCTGAGAACATTATCCCGAGAAGGTGTAATGTCACCATCTTGGAGGTTAGCATCAGTATGGCTTCTATACCACTGAAAAAAAAAATGGTTCACAGATGGATGGAGAGAAAGTGCCTTTTCTATAATGTCAGTTATTATATCTATTATTCTAAGTCCTAGGAAGAAGGGAAGTAATAAAGAAAAAAGAAATAGCTGACAGATTTTAGTAATGAGAGACAGATGCACATTAAAGAGTGATCTGGGGCCTCAAAAGACAATTCTCTGGCCATCAGAAGATTATCCCAGATGTAAACATCAAGTCCATGCATGTAAATGCTGGGATCTTTTTGGCAAAGGGGAAGAGAGCCTGTTACAAAGAATTTGTTGGTGACAATAGAAGAATTTAAGTTTGTTTCACAGGGGGCAAAGACATCTGGCGATAGTTCCAGGAGAAAAGATATTTTTTACATAAAAACTTTTTCCTTAAAACTTTCTCATTGTTCACATGTTCTGTCCATGATATTCTCACCTGTAAAACCATATCTGTAGCCTCAAGGCATCTCTTCATCTGTGAGATGTTGGTATTCTACTTTTATTACTACAAGGGAGTGCTGACCTGACCAAAAAACCCCTTCCAAATAAAAATTCAATTTTTGGTTATTTGGTCAGATTTTGGCAAAGAAATTATGAGGATGTCTGCATAAGTTCTTGGGCTATCAAAGAACCCTTTTCCCTAAAAGATTCTGATACTTGGTTATCCAGTGTCTTCAATGTCTTCATTTTCTATCAAATTTTCTTTCTTTGAGTAAGACATTTCATGCTTTAAGCTTCTCAGATTTTGTGGTAAAAGTTTGTATTTTAATAATAATAGCTAAAAGGTTGAATATTTTTAAATAGAAAAATAGCTTATTCTCTTAGAGAAGGACAAAAAAAAAAAAAAAAAAAAAAAATTAAAATTGCTCTTAAATCATTTTTGATACAAAATTAACAAGTTTCTTTTTTTCATGTTGGTTAGGGTCTGGCAGGCCTATTGTTTTTTCTTCAGTATCTTGAAGAGATTCAATTTTTTTAGGTGCTTTTAATAATAAAAGTTCCCATGCTATCTGAATCTATCATGGAATCAACAATGTATCCATTTATTTTGCACATGGTTAGGGTAATGTCTTTTGTTTTTGTTCCTAGACAAGCGAAACTAGGAGGGTCAGGATCTTATAATGCAGCAGTTACAGAGGATCGACACACCTTGTCCCAATGACCATTTTTTAAACATTTTTTACAGTCAGCATCATGGGCTGGACATAGATGATGTAAGTTTCTACAGAAGAAGCAAATCTCTTTAGGTCTAGCATCTTTTTGTAACATAGTTAGATTTTCATTTTCCTCTAAAGAAATTATGGGAGCTGTAATTATATTACTTTGCTTGTAACATGTAGATTGTTTTTTTCTGCTTGCTCCAGTGATCTGGCCATCTCAATCATTTCTTGAAGTATTAGTGAGGATTTTTCAAGCAAGTTTTGTTGAATTGATGGGGAGGTGATACCAGTGATAAACACATCTCGCATGTATTGTTTTTTGTTTTCCTTGGCCATTACAGCTTCGAAGTTGCATGTTTTTTGCCAGGATTCCAAAGCATTGCATAAAATTGTCTATTGTTTGGGTTGGTTGCTGTTTAAATGTAATGAACCGGTGTCAATTATATACAATATTTATGGGTTTCATGTATGCAACATTGAGGGCCTTCATGGAAGAGTTAAAGTCATTGGTGTTGCCTCTTATTTTAAATACTGCCACTGATTAATTAAAGTGAAAAAGTTCTGGTTATTTTTTACTTTGTTGTTGCTGTAAACAGTGTGTAGATAATTGGTAAACATAAGTTTCCAATATTGGTATAGTTTTTCCGAGTTAGGAATTGTAGGCTCGATATTGAATCTTTCTGGATGCAGTAATCTGTCTATTTTGACTATTTCTTTGCTATTAAAATTGTTGTGAGAGGAAGATGTAGCAGAAGGAGATAACAAGATTTAATAACCATTTGTATAGGTTTTAATAGCAAACAAATGCACATGTTACTTTTGAATGAATGGGGGGGCTTTTTAATAGGAAGAGGAGGTAACTTTGTGTCGTTATGATACAGTAGAATATCTGCCAGTGTACAACTAATCCAGGGGAGGTCATGATTTACATTACAATAAGAAGACAGAAGATAACGACTGACATTGCATTAAAATTTTTGAAGATCAACGTAGATTGAAAAGCAAGAAGCCGGAAGATAGTTCCTCAAGTGAAAAGTGTGAGAGAAGAAACCGTTAGCATAAAACCTGCAGATACATTGAGCCATTTGAACTGTAAAATGATTAAACCTAGCTGTCAATCTCATACTGTGTTTAGATTTGTAAAGTCGAGATACGAAAGAGGAAATCTCATCGGAACAATGACCATGAAACTATTTATAGAAAGAGAAGCTATGTTACAGTGGTGGAAAAGTGAGTATCACTGAGATGCCCAATCAGGACTGATAGTATTGCAGATTCTTCTTTGGATTTTATCAAGAATCTCTAAATATATAGCAGAACCACCAAACCAAAATTTGGCAGCAATATTCAATGCATATATACTAAATATATTTTAATGTTCAGCTGTGATCTACATAAATTGATAACTGTTTGGTAATGTAATATATACAATTTAGACTGTGTCTGTTTTGTGAAAATAGATATAAATGGCAGGTTAAAACCTAATTTAAAAAAATTTATCTGATAAGCAAATTAATTTTGGATGTCTCTGTTTCCTGTTCAGAAAGTCTGTGAACTTAAATGATCTTTATCAGTTGCAAGTCTGGTTCAGCAAATATTCAATATGAAGAACAGAACAGAAGAACTAGGTCAAGTTTATCTATGTTATGTCTCATTGTGCAAAGTGAATGTCCCCTCCATGCAATATTTAATTGTGTGTCATTTAACACAGGTTTTAATTACTGTCTGAATTTCTGAGATGGGCAGTTATCATTATGGGCAGCACATGTGAATAATGACAAAGTTTTTGAGAAAATGGAAACAAAAATGAAACGTTCTTAACATAGAAAGAGACAGGGTACACAGTGAGGAAACATGGCTTGGAAAATTTAATACTCACAGAACAGATTGAAGACAAGAGGAATAGAGGAAAACAGTGCATATCCTACCTAATAGGCTTGTGTAAATGAATGGCAGAACAAGTATTAGGTCCATTGTTGTAAAAAGACAAAATTTACTAAGAGCTACAAAGAATAGGAAGTTGTAGAGAGCCATGACCGCCAAAGTCCTGAAAGGACATGGCACATAGTAGAAAGAGAAGACATGTGGTCTATTGTCTCCATATTTGTTGTTGTTATCCCCTGGTTTGGGCCATTGTGCCTTCAAGCTTCCTTTGTTTACGTAGATTGACCTACACCTGATGAAGCCAAATCAGCCAAAACTTTGAGATAGCAACACCAAAGATGAGGAGAATAATCCACATGTAAATAGTGTAAATAAGGCTTTAATTACAAATGTTCATTACAGTTGCTCATTTAAAAGACTTTGTAAATCATATAATTTTGCAAAATGTATATTAAAAGTACAAATAATATTTTGTTGAACATTATGAGGAAACAGTATTATTAATAGTATTAAAATTTATTACAGCTAGATAATTTTAAGTATCATTTGCATTATTTTATTACAGATCCAATTATTTATAACTAGTTGATTATTCAACCAATCATGTTATTTAATATTGCATCTTGTGGAAATATGCTGGCTGAGCTCCTTTTTTTCATTGCAGTTAATGTAAAAGGTAAATAAGAAAAATTTCAGTTTTGTTGATGTCTTGTGGCTCTCAAACATCTGAACTTTATCACATGTCGCTCTTACACTAAGCAAATTTGGCCACCCCTGGCATATATAGTCAAAGTACATTTTAGTTGTAAGAAAATGATAATAATAATTGTGTTTATTACTAACTGTAAATGTTAGATTAAATGTAAGAGTTCAAATTTTAATTTCCTTTTCACTGATTTAACACTGTTCCACCAATTATCCATTTAGATTTATTTATTTAAGTGATGTTACAATAACTACTGAAATATAATGGTAATATGAAATGAAATATATGCAGTAAAAAAAAATTATGATTAAACATTGAATTTTCCAATTTTGGGGCCAGCATCTCTTCTTTTTTCTTTGTAATCATTTAACCCAAAGCAAGGCAATAAAACCACTAAGATGCAAGGGATTACTGAGTGTTAGAGAATATGAGAAAAAAAACACTATTAAGGAGAGAGAAAAATAAAAGAACAGAAATTAAGAAAACAGAAGATAACGATAGACATTGCATTTAAATTTTTGAAGATGAAAGTTGACTTGGAATCAACAAGCCAGAAGAGAGTTCCAAAAACAAAAAGTATGATAGATAAACTATTATCATAGAACTTATACTTACCTCTAGCCATTTCATTTGTAAAATTTCATCTTTGCAAATTTCAGTGTATGATGCACATTAATAAAAAGGGAAATGCGATTGATATTGTTAGAAATTAATGCAAGTGTTATTGACTGGACAGGGCTATTCAATGTCTTCTAATATTATTGTGAAAAAATAGTCATAGAGTATATGTGTTATGCTTCACACTAGTCTTTTGAAATGGTTCATAGTTTGGGATGTCTTACTGGTAGTTAAAGAATAGATTATTGAACAGCCTGAAAAAAGTTAATAGTCTAATTAAGAATATGCTTGCCATCAAAAAGGAAATGGATGTGATTTTTTTTAAATGATTTCCTTCAACAATGATTTTGTTTTGTTAAATAGTCTGAATGCATAAACAATTTTTTCTTTTGAATAAGTAACATTTGAAAAGATATTGAAGTATAGATTTGAAAGCTTTCCACTCAAATGATTTAACCACTGAGCTATTTTATGGAGCTTTATTCAATTTCTTTACAACTCAACTGTTCATCTGAGCAATGGAAAATGAAAATTAATAATTTTTAAATTCTGGTTTTTCTTAATTTTTTTATCATTCAGTTGATCAATAATTTCCTTTTGATTTTGTTTTTTAATAAACGTTCTAAGTCAGCATCAGAGATTGAATCAGAAGTTAGAAGTTTAGTGATAGTATCAAAAGCAGTTATTAACTTGGGACTGTTTATAAGCTTTAGTAATGCATTATGACTTAATTTTATCTATTATTTGTTTAGAAAAATAAAAAAAAATGAATCCAATAGACATTGATCTGGAATGACTTTGTTTATTTTAAATGCAATTTTCCTGAATTAGTGAAAAGATGCTGCTGTTCCATGACCAACAATTCTTCTTCTTTCTCATTTGCTTGCCCATCCAAAATGAAAAGAACATTAATGACGAGTAAGCAAAACAGCAAAATAATAAAAATAAATAAAAATAAAACATACATGCAACAACAAAACGACAGCAAGAAAAATTGTCTGCGCTACAAAAGTTGTAATTGTCTTGATCTAAGAAAAAACTATCTTATTATCAGAAACATATTATTGACATAATATTCTTTAGTTACAGGAAAAAAAAAATTCCAAACTGCAAATCAAAAAACAAACAAAAATGATAAATTATTTCATTACTTGATTTCTTTGAGTTTTTTTTTTTGTTTTGGTTTAAAGAAAAATATTTCTTGTGAGTTTTTCTTGTTGGCTTGAAGATCAGTTTAAAAATATACAGGAAGTGAACATGAATCAAAGAAAAGGAGTCCTTTAGGTAGCAATTTTTCTATTCTCTCCTGAAATGTCTGTTGAATAAACCAAGCAATTAACCTTTTGGTCCTTGCTACAGTTTCCGTTTTCACCATTCTCTTCAGTTCCTTTGTTACACTTCTGTAAGATCATTGATTTAGTCCCATTACCATAAAGAAAAATAAAGGCAGCAAAATGGATAGCAAAAAAAGAAAAAAAAGACAAAAATATTGTAGAAGGCAGCCAAATTGTGAAATGACTACAGTTAGCATTCACTGTTTTATTCACTCTAACACAATGCATTCATATTGCAAAAATCATCTTAATTTTTTTAGCCTGTAGGAACATATTGGAGATGTTGTCGTCTTCGTCTGCCTTTTGCATTATTCTCAAATAGATTTCCTTCCGAATGCTGAAGAGGCTACTCAGAATAATGCATAGATGATATTCGTTGTCAAAGAATCATCCCCACACTGACAACATTTATCTAATCATATAATTCCACTCTGAGGAATGCTTCTTTTTTTTTTAAAAAAAAAAGAAAAGAAAAAGAAGACCACATTTTCTGCAGGTAATGTTCAACAAATTCATTTAACTGGTCTAATGAATGGGATGCAAGTCAGAATCAGTATGAAAGCCGCAGGAGAAAAATTCATTTTTTTCCTGTATTATATTCATTTCTAAATCTCTTTATTTCTTCTCTGTGGATATAACAATTCTCTTGACTTTTCCTTTTCTCAAATAAGTTAAGTATCTCTTTAGGGTTTGAGGAAATTTTTCATATATGACTTACGATTCTATAACTAGTTGGCAGTGATTTTTTTAAATTTTGAAATTAAATAAAACTTGAATAATAAAAAATCTCTTTTATATTAAATTTTGATATGAATACAAAATTTAAATTAATACCAATAATCAAATTAAATAAAACTTAAATTTAATTTTTTAAGATGAAGCAGCTTACGTGGATCAATATCCTTAGCTTTAAAAATTTAATTGGTGTGTTTTCTGATCATCTTCAGGCACCATAATGACATCCGTATCTTGAATGGGAACATTTGTTATGAACTGACTTTTGTTGCTTTTGTTAAAGGCAGAAAAATTGTAAGAAATACTTTAAAATATAAGACATAATAGAGCAATATATTTGATTGCACTGCTAACCATTATAGGCATTTCATATTGATGTTCATAAAAAAAAGGCATGAAACCAAAAGTTGCCTGTATCATATTCTGCTGCTAGTTATTTTGATATAGTCATATTAGTGGTAGAGCGTTATGAGATATGAGAAATTATATCAACACTCTAAAACTGAATATTTACTCTAACTTTAGGCTAACATAGTTAATAATTCTCTATGGCACCAGGAAACCACTCTTTACCTTTCCTTTAATATTTTTCAGATTTTTTAAATATGTTCACCTTAAAAATGCTTTGTGTTGGCTCAGATCCAGTTCACCAAAAGGAGGGTCAAGAATGGAAACAATACTTTATGGAAATATATATATATATATATATATATATATATATATATATATATATATATATATATATATATATATCAGATGACAAAGGTTGTAGAGTGGACTGTAGTCTTATTGAATTTCTGGTTTTGGAACTGGAACTGATTGCGCTGCAAGGAATCTCTGAGAGCATGCAAAAATATCTAATATGAGAACTGCCCTTCATGTGCAATGGTCAGATCTTGAGCTTATCCCGTGAAGATGAACCATGTTCAGGATGACCTATGGAAGTGTTGTAACTTACATTGAAAAATAAAAGTGAAAATAAAAAAGGATAAAATTTTTCCTACTGTCATGTCATTGAAAATGTTGGGTTCAAAAAATGTCTTGAACACCCTTTGTAAGTAGATAAAATTAGTTGCTTTTCTATGAATAGTCAAATAGTTTTAATTTGGTATATTATTTATTTACCAAAACAAGAATAATTATATTATTTATTTACCAAAACAAGAATAATTATTATGCAGAATGGGTGATAACATGCACCTAATTCAAAATATTGTTTGATGAAAATAGTCCAAGTTGTGCTTCTAAAATGTCACAGACTTAGAATATTATTGCTTTACTAGAATTACATTAATTGAAGCCAAATAGCTTTATTCATTAATTGGTTATATATATATATATATATATATATATATATATATATATATATATATATATATATATATATATATATAGTTTAAAGAGTTGCAAGTACTATTAGTATTTATATAATTTGAGAATTATGAATTTTATTTTCCTTCTGCTGATTACTATATATATATATATATATATATATATATATATATAAATTAAATTTTTTTTATAAAAAAATTATAACATAAGTATGTTATAAAATCACTACAAAAATAGCCATATATATATATATATATATATATATATATATATATATATATATATATATATATATATATATAAATGGAACTTTAGACTGACTAGCTTGGTATCAAGTATTTTAATCAACAGTACTGACAGTTATATGGTGATGGAATTATTACTGATGATGTTTAATAACTCTAGCCAACCTATATAGAAAAAACTAAAGACTACCAACAGCAGCAACAACTAAAATAGATAGTACATGTAACTTGAAGAGAAAATAATAATCTAGATGTTGATATGCCAGACTACTTCAAACAAAAGGTTAGGAAGGAAACCCCCATCAATACTAGAAAGAGCAATAACAGTTACTGGACTTAAAAAAACAATTTTCTTGAGAAATTCTTTTAAGCAAAAGATTTTATAAATTTTAACTGAAAACAGTACTGGCTATTAATGCCAAATGTTTCCTTGTAGGGAAGTGGCTAATATTACTATTATCATTACAAATAAATGAAGTAGTTTGGTAAAAACCATATTCAAATTGGTCTGTTTCCTATTTTGGTTAAATTTGGTATGACAAATCACTAGTTAAATCCTGCTTCAACCAAGATTATGTGTCTAGCTTTTTAACTGTTATAATGAAACACACTGGTCAGACAGGGGTCACAAATATTTTCTTTGTGACTTTGCAGTTGTAAAGAAATTCATTGTCTTAGTGGTGAACCAAGTCAACTTTTCAAGATGGATTCTAAGTTCAAAATGGCTTGTTCATTCTATGATATATTTTGTTTTAAGAACAAATAAAAAGAAGGAACTTGATTCTCCAGTCAAATTTTCCTCATCATTTCATTATCCTTATGTCAAGTTTGTTTGTGTTGATAGTTTATAAACAAATTATAAATTGTAGACAAGTGTACCTTAAAAAGGAGATAAATATAAATAAATATATATACATTAATTCAAAGGAAATGGAAAGAACTTTTGAGTTGGACAAATATTTTTTATAAACCAAGATAATCAGAGATCAGCTGAATGTACGCCTGCATCTTATTCCAGAGACCATAGAAAATACATAAGGATATTATGAAAGAAAACATTACATATTGCTTACTAAAGATTTATAAATTATGTAACTACCAACCAGTGTAGAAGTCGTTGTTTGTTGGTTATTTAATAATTTATTGATATTTGTTTGAACTTGATATATTATGAGCAAAGAAAAGAGGAAATGTTTACTTTGTAAATGAGCTGTGTTATGCTGTGTGTGATCAAATAAGATTCCTATGTACTTAGAACTTACAAGTTACTTGTTATAAGCATTTTGTTTCCTGTTGTTGGTTTGAAATATACTTGGTTGCAAATGAATTAAGATACAAAAATGATATTCATGGATTAGTTAAAAGTTTATTATTTTTTTGCATTTTGAGATACAAATGATATTTAAGAGGGAAAAGGCTGGATTACGATGGAATATATTTTCCCAGATGTTGCAGTGTGGAAAAAGCTACTAATGTTACGCGGTAGCTCTAAATATCCTTGCCAGGGATCATCTCACCTGAAGTACTTTAATTTTCATTCAGTCAGTTATGTGGCAGGCATGATACATGCTTAGGCGATTTTGTATCTTTCGATTCATGACTGACAAGGCAGATCTTTTCCCGCAGTAGGTTGCCATTTCTTTCTGCAGTAGACCAGTTGCCAACAAAGGCTATAGAACCCAGTCTGTCCTGCTATTTACCCATAGCTGGGGGAAGAAGAAGAAGATTCATACCTTTCCTAAGAGTATTAGCATGTAAGTAAATGTAATAGATTCAATTCAAATTCAAACTCAGATAGCTGAGTTCAAATTCCAGTCGAATCCATTATATTCACTTATGTAGGAAAGGTAATTTTCATTGCTAAATAAATAAATACTGAATGATTTTGTTAATGTAGTATGAGAGAAAATTGGCAGCTTTGAAAAAATGATATTGACCTACAAGAAACTGATTTATTCATCTTTTTGTTATTTATTCTTTTCATAACATTTTTGCAATAATAAATTAATGATGTTCAATTCTGCACTCTGTTGTGGGGGCTTTGCTGAAAATTTCTTGACCTGTGAGTTTCTAAAAACCACAAAACAAATACTGAGTTCCTGTTACTGATGTTTTATAAGAAGCTGATATGTTTACTTTCAACAGCTTAGAACAAGACAAGGGAACAAACACCGAATATATAGGTAGAACATTCTATTTCACACAGATATAAATTGGGAAAAATTCAAGATACAAATATGTACATACTAGTTTTGCCTTCTTGGGAGTTAAGTGGGTTTTTTTTATATCTTAATTTTCTTTGAGTTCTTTTTCTTCAAGAAAATAAATAGTCTTCCAATCAACACACCTTTCATCCATCTACCTACCCAAATGACCATACAACCATCCACCCATCCAGCTAACCAAGAAAAAACATCCACTCATTTACTCAGCTAACAAACTATTCATCCAACCATCCAAAATACCTGCCATCAAACCATCTGTCCATACACTCATATGCACTAAAATTTTTGCATATATTTGTTTTTATTAATGGACATGCCTAGCTATCTACATATATGTTGGAATGGATATATGTGGGAAGGGAAAAAAATTATTTTAAAAGTTTTTGTCATAAATATTCATTAATATAATAACTATTTTTAAAACAATGACATAACATATGACAGTATATTATTATATATTCTTTTTATATAATTGATATCTTAATTAGTATTGCCTTTTATATTTTAGTATTGTAGCATTCATATTTGATAATCTAAATGAATGTATATACCTCTTTTCATTTGTAAGGATGGAAATCTAATCAAAAACTTTTTGTATATATATCCAATAAAAAAGGCTGTTTTTTTTTATCTACTCAACAATAGGTATGGTCTTTTTTATGTATATTTTCTCTGAAATAGGATGTGTATAGTCAGTAATATGACAAAGATAAACATTACTACTATGTGAATGGAGTGAAGAACTCAATGCAACTCTTTAACGAGACATTGGTGCACTTAGATTGGTTTAGGTTCACTGATTATTCATATTCCACTATTATTTCAGATTCTTTTCAAACTAGACTCCAGCAAAATGTAAAAGGAAATTGTGTGTGTGTGTGTGTGTGTGTGTGTGTGTGTGTGTGTGTGTGTGTGTGTGTAGGTGGGTAGGTGATTGAGAGAAGAGAATTTGTGAACAGGAAATCACCAAGCTATGAATTTTCATCCAAGCACTTCCTATCATGAAATAATTATATGTTCATCAGAGAGAAAAAAAAAATGACATATTACAAAAATGTTTCGTCTCTCCCACCTGAGAAAAGGATTATTTATATAGACCTTTTTTTCTGGAATGAATCTGTGGTTTTATATTTTTTTAGTCATTTTAATTTGTGAATTGTGCCATTGATAGAAAAAAAATCTGCTATTGAAGAAGTACAAGACTTTCTTTGTTTAAAAATGGAATAATTTATAAATATAAGAGGGTGATGAAAATTTTTGCTTTAACCAAGAAGGGATTAAAAAAAATAATTCTGATGTTTGGCCATTTAAAATCTTTTCAGCACACCCTTATGTGTTTATATATATATATATATATATATATATATATATAATTATTATGAAAAGTTTTTTCACTTAACTGGGTAGTACTTCCATTATGCTTACATGATGGAGATACTGTCTAGTTAAGTGAAAAACTTTTTATATTAATTCTATTAACTCTCTATGTCTATCTCCAATATTGAGCACTCTTCCACAAAGCCTGCTTGCATTAATTGCCTTTCTATCAGCAAATGACTGAAAAACCAGCAATGTTATACTTGGTTGCGATTAAATCTCTTTCTGATTTATTCGGCATGCTGGTTAGATGTGAATGCCATGAAAGCAGAGAACAAAATAAAAAAATTCTTTTCTACATATAGGCTCTATGCATCATGCCTGGTCTACAAAATGAGCTCCAACAGTAGCCAATCACAAACCCCATCGGTAAAAGAGATGACCTTAGGCACTACCAGACCTGCTTAAAAGCAAGTCTCTGAGAATGACCAGGATAGTTTGGGGCTAGCAGGCCACTGGCCATCATGCTGGTGATGATGCCACTGCTTCCACTTCCATGACTTCATCACCATGTTAACCAAAGTTGCAGGCTGGTGAGCCACTATCTGTCATGCAGAGCACTGCTTCTGGTATTGCTACCCTCATCATCATCGTTACTACTGCCATCATCACCATTACCACCAACACTCAACATGACCACTTCTCTCAACAACCTTTACCACTCCCAGGCTTGAATAACCACCTTGGCTATCCAGCTTTGACTCCACCCAGCTACAAGCAAATACCAACATGATAACATCTCAACTTTGACACCTGCCAGCTACAAGTTTTCATCATGCTACCATCTAGGCAAATACCAATCACATCAATCTGCCATCAACTCACTAACCTACCACTGTCACTTCAGCATACCTAACTCATTAAAAGGCAATCTCTTGCAGTCATCATGGCAGCCCTGTTCTATAGGACAGGCCTACTAACCATACCAATCTGAAACCACCTTGTCAACTTGGCAACTCACCACCATCACCGGTTCTATAGAACAGGTCGACCAATCATGCCAATCCAACATCACCTTGTCAACTCAGCAACCCACCGCTGTCACCTCAGCATACCTGACTTGATACAAGACATTCACTTCACAGTTGTTAGCACAGTTCTTTTCCATAGAACTGGCCTGCCAAACATGCCAATCTGACACCACCACATCAACTCAGCAACCCACCGCTGTCACCTCAGCATACCTGACTTGATACAAGACATTCACTTCACAGTTGTTAGCACAGTTCTTTTCCATAGAACTGGCCTGCCAAACATGCCAATCTGACACCACCACATCAACTCAGCAACCCACCGCTGTCACCTCAGCATACCTGACTTGATACAAGACATTCACTTCACAGTTGTTAGCACAGTTCTTTTCCATAGAACTGGCCTGCCAAACATGCCAATCTGACACCACCACATCAACTCAGCAAACCACTGCTGTCACCTCGGCATACTCGACTCTATATAAGGCATTCACTTCACAGTTGTTATTGTGGACCTGTTCCACAGAACAAGCCTATCAACTAACATGTACACCAACTATGCCTTGCAACCTTGGACAGCACAAAATAGGTTAATCCTAGCCTTTCTCTTAACTTTGATCACCATCCTGACAATACACCAGAAACTGACATTCCAGATTTATAGCTACACTAACTACTTTGGGACAACACCTTACCAACCCAATGCCAACACCTCGGCATAACCAACACAAACACCAACCAAATCCTGTGACCTCTGCCAGCATGAAAATAGGTCGACTTCTGGCTTTTCTCTTAATCCTGATCACCATCCTGACAACACACTAGAAATGAATATTCACCTATTTTGCGATATCTGAACGACACCATATATACTAACAATAAACAATGTTCAAAATTGAATCCTCATTATTCCTTTCTTTCACAACCAATAGGTTAATATAACATATATATATATATATATATTCAACCAATGTAGAACTAAAGTGGGCTGCTTGTAACATAATCACTCTTCCAGGAAAAGGGGCTAAAAAGACTCTCATTTGTGCTGAATTTGGACTTGTATGTTTTTAAAAGTCTGACTTTATTAGTCACATACCACACACATTGCTGTGAACCCCTCTCATTACCTATCATATTCCACTGGTAAGATATAAATTCTGCTTGAGCAGCTTCTTTCCACTGCTTTGCCGAACCAACTCCTAAGAGAATGTTTTCTTGATCTTAACCTGTTCAAGTCTAGGGTTAACCGTTATCTTCCCAACATATCCCCATAAACTCTTACTCTGTAATCCTCTACCTTGAGTATCTCTTGAGCCTTGTTCAGAGTGAACATCATTGTAAAAATAATGTTATCACAATAACAACACAATCCATCAATATGATGTCCATCCAGAATTCACTTGCAATCTATACAACAAAGTGTGCAGGTCAGCATGTAGATTTACCTGGTATTACAAGTCCCAGTATTATGGTGCCAATGCAGCAATTGGTAAACTTGCTTGCAAATCCTGTGGCTTAAAGTGTAGGTCACTTGATGGACTTATGAGTCATTAGAAGAGATGTCATCAGCGGCAAAGAAATCAACAATGATATCAAAGAAGTTGTCATATTTGGGCATCACCAGAAAGATATTTGAACGATGTGGTATGAGGGTTTTAGTCTTTTAAAGATACTTGGACTGCTATTGAACTTTGGATTTCTGAAATAAATGAAATTTCCCTAACATTTAATTCATAAACTACAAAGAAAAAATTGGCACATTGTCTTGCAAGAATGTCATTCCTTTACTTTGCATGTGTTTCCTTTGAGTAATAGGTACTACAAAGAGTGTCATCTATGCAGTATGTGGGCGCATATACCTTTCAGAATCTAGCTTAATTAGTCACTTGCATTCATAATATACCACTAAGATGTCCAGTTTGATCTCACTTGCAATCTATGCAGTTGCAGGTCAGTGATTTGATTTACAACTCACAGTACCATGATATCAATACAGCAAGTGGTAAGCTTGCTTGCAAAACCAGTGGTTTAAAGTGTAGGTCACTTGATGGACTTATCAAGCATCAGAGGCAGCATCAGCAGCAAGGAAATCAACAATCATGTCTTGGAAGGGATTTTACTTGGATAGAAACTTTTATATCATCTATCTATCTATATATATATATATATATATATATATATGATTAAAACAAAAGATGGTCCACATGTACATTTTATACTATGAAGATTTAATATGTCTGTTAATGAAATTTGAGGAATAAAAAGACAACAAAATAATAACAATATTCATTTTAAAGTTGGAATTTTTGAAGCGGAAGCGGAACTCACTCTTCCACCCCTCCAACCAACAATAATATTCTGTGGAAGAGTGAGTCCCACTTCTTGGTTTATTTTTTGTCTCACTGAAAAAGGACATGGACATGTCCGAAAATCTTTATCTTTATGTTTCAATTTAGTCAAAAGCCCTACAAATAATATATACATATGTATATATATATATATATATATATATATATGTATGTATGTATGTATGTATGTATGTATAAAGATGTGTTTGGTAATCTGTATGGATAATTCCAGGGAGAATATAGTCCAGAGAGCTCAATATAAAAACAGAGCAAATATTAATTATATTAAGAAACAGACAACTTTAAGTTTATTTCCTTATAATCGAATCAATCTTACTGCCAATATGTTATCATTTTGTTGTTTTTTTATTTGTTAAATTTCATTAACAGACTTATTAAATCTACACACATACACACACACACACACACACACACACACTCACATATATATATATATATATATATATAGATATATATATAGATATAGATATATATATAGATGTATATATATATATTAAAATAATAAAATTTAACTGGTAAATTTTAAATCACCTTAATTGCAAAGGAGAAATGCTAAGCAAATTTTGTATCCAGCAAAAATCTTCTAGTCTAGTTAACCTCTTTTCAGAAAAGCAAAAATATTCAAAATGTTATTTATCTTTTTTGAATGTGAGTCCTTGCATAAATATGACAAACATTAATTTCATTCAAAGTTGATTTATTAGTTTCTTTTCTCCCATTATGAATGTATACATATGAGTATATTAACCTCAAACACCTACAGTTACATACCACTGAGAGATGGGAATCTATAATGTCCCCTGACTACCAAACCATTTAACTGCTGTGTTATTCATATTTACAAATCATGCTGTATACAGTTAATAAGCAGAAGGTTTATAATGTAACATTTTGTTTCTTTCTAGCATAATATTAATTTGTTAAAATAAATCCTTTTATTAATGTGGCACAAATGTCTTGTTTACCAATTTAAAAATGCTTTTTTTCAAAAAGTTGAGCAACACATGACTTCAGCTCAACTTCTTTAGACAACATTTCTCACTTTTTTTTTCTTTTACTTTCTTAGTTTTATGACTTATTTGCTGATTTTTGTTTATTCCCATTTCTTTTTAAAATAATTTCTCATCAACAAGGTGAGGAAGATATGAAGTGGAAAGATTATATTGAATCAATTGCTAGATCTGCTGCTAGGAAAGTTGGTTCACAGTATTGTGCTAGAGAATTTTTTTCAACAGAATCTATCTTACAAGTCTACCATTTGTCTTCACTTTGAATATTGCTGTCATATCTGGTTTGGTGCTCCTGCTCCATATTTAGAGATTCTTGATAAAATCCAAAGAATCTGCAATGTTATCAACCTGATCTGGAATTCTGTTACTTTCCCACTGCTGTAACATAGCTTCCTTGTGATATTTTCTATAAATACTTTCATAAATGGTAAATGTTCTGATGAACTTTCCTTTATGGTACTTAGACTATGCATTTATGTGCAGTACTAGATTGGCAGCTAGGTCTCATCATTTTACAGTTGAAATGTCTAGATGTAACCATAAGTTCTATACTAACAGTTTCTTCTCTTACACTTCTCACTTGTGAAACTCTCTTCCAACTTCTTGCTTTTCAGTCAACTTTGATCTAGCCATGCTAGTCATTATCTTCTTGTCCTCTTGTTCTTTTACTTTTTGGTTATATTTGTATAATGTGATATCAGATTTTTATGACAACTGGAAAGGAAGCTGACACTACTAAAATTGACATAAAGATACAAGCTTTTTTTAATATTAGAAGTTAAAAATACAAATGAAAATTATATCAAAATATTTTTTAATTTAGAAAATTCAGATTTCAATCTTCATAAGTAGATATCAACATACATTCAAAAGATTCGCTTATATTGAATTTAATACTGCTTTAAAATCATTATTAGCATTTAGTTGCAAGTTTTTATCTTTATGATTCATTTAGATATTTCTCTCTGTCTCTTGATAAATATAGATTCAATCCCATATTTTCTGGCATAAATGACCTTTTATATCCAAAAAATAACTCAAATATATCCTCCAAGTTTTATATATGACATTGAGTTGGTTTGACTTTGGTTGACTAACATTTACTCAGATATCAAAGACTACATGCTTAATTCTATAAACATACATCTGTTTATCCTGCAAGATAAAGACAGCAACCTGTTTGGTTGAAATTTAGTCCTGTGGTACAAAGACAGGAGTTACGTCTCCAGGGTGAAAGCCTGGTCAATAGTACATGGAGGCCGTATGCTGGCCAGATTACATATCTACCACTTTCAACCCTGTATTATTTTGAACTTGGTCTACTGAAAAGGTCCAAAGTAATACAGAGATATTACATTTGGAAATGGCTTGGCTTCAGCATTTGCCGGAAAGTTGTCAGTGTTGACAACTAACCATCTTTGGGACTCCACCACAACGTTTACAGTTTGGATTACTTCCATAGCTATTTCCATGTCTGGATATTACTGCAAGGCATCAGAGTATCTGTCTATATTTCTGGGATGAGTTATTATATACACTATTTACATTATTTGGACTATTGTCTGCATCTTTGTCACCATATTTATTACAATGTTTCAGCTATTGTATGCTCTAGACTTTGTCAGGTGGTTGGGATGTTGAACTGAACCCTTTATTTTGCTCACTTGAATAGACTGTTCTAGTTCCATGTGCTATGTCTAATGCATATCAGTTATCAGTTATCTCCTGTTAATTCCCCTCTCCAAGTTCTCCATCACCTTAACCAGGTATTGAACTCACACTCTCTTGGGTCCTGTCACTAGATCTAACTAAAACCTTTATCCACTGTGCCTTGTCTCCTTGAGGACCTGGTTAAGGTGGTGGAGAACTTGGAAAGGGGAATTAACAGGAGATAACTGATAACTGACATCCATTAGACATGACACATGGAACTAGAACAGTCTACCCCAGTGAATAAAATAAAGGGTTCAGTTCGACATTCCAACCACCTGATGAAGGCCAGAGCACACAATGGCCGAAATGTTGTAATAAATATGTTGACAAAGATGAAGACAATAGTTCAAATAATGTAAATAGTGAAGGCATCAGAAGTTTAAAATCAGGGTTTCATATATGGACTGCCTTCCTGGGCTGTTGAGTTTCATCTACTGGAAGCAGCTGGTTATGGGGCACTAGTTGTTTTCCTTTACCCAATTCTCCTACTTGAAGCTGGAATTAGTTGCCTGAGGTATTTGAGATGCATGCTACAGAAGTATTTTATACATAGCAGGAGCTTGTCTCCACTATCACCCCTGGCTAGGACAACTTTTAGAACCTATAATGCTGCAATATTAAATCTAAGTTGAGGGAAGTTTTTATCTAGCATGAAATACAGTAAAATATTATTTTACTAATAAAATGTCAAGTTTTGTTTCTCTTAGGGATAATTGTTTTTTTATTATTAAAATATACAAAGAATGAATGAATTTATACAGAGAATCATGGAATGTTTGTATTAGCAGAAGGATGTGTAATTGCAAATAGGAAGCTATGGAGAGCAGCAAGCAGAGGAGAGCAGATATATATGGATGATGAGCGACAGGAAAAATCATCTGCTGCTCAACTTGCAGGAGAATATGAAAATATGAGAGTCATTGAAAGAAAAAAATGTAACATACAATTTGTGAAGGATAAATGGGAAATATAGGGAATTTATTGATATTGTTTAATCCCAAATACAATGAAGATGATTCTAAACCAATGAAAACACTTCCCTTCCCTTGTTTGCT
Source organism: Acanthosepion pharaonis (assembly GCA_903632075.3). Taxonomy (NCBI): domain Eukaryota; kingdom Metazoa; phylum Mollusca; class Cephalopoda; order Sepiida; family Sepiidae; genus Acanthosepion; species Acanthosepion pharaonis. Next base: position 6,896,234 of record CAHIKZ030000746.1, on the reverse strand, counting down.
AGACACAAGTTGTCTTTTAGTGGATTTCTCACAATAAAGAAATGAAATTTTACATTATCTTCCAAAATCCATCAGCTGAAAAGATTGAGTTGAGTTCTTCAATGAAGAGAGTGGAGTCATCAACTGGCCATGGAGTTGTGGAAAGCAATCATTGATGCAAAAATTGTGTTCTCCTCACTTGGATAGATTGTTGCATTTATTTCTTTATTTTTACTTCGATATGATGAAATCCACCGAGATACCTGTGAAAATAACCTTGGACATTAAACATGATACACACACACACACACACACACACACACACACACACACACACACACACACACACATACACACACACAAAGGTATGACAATGTATCATTACAGAAGAGGCTTTGCCATGAACAAAGAAATCTCAGTAGCAACCACTATACAGCTATAGACACAACCTTCATTTGTCAAAGTATCTAAAACTGATTTGTGCTTTGCTCACAATACAAGACTTAGCCATTAGTTAAAGAATTGCCAGGGAATTCTGCTACTATGAAAATGTATGGAGCACTCATAAATGGTCTCAAGTATTCTCTCGGTGATTCACTCTTTTTACTGATTTTCTTCAGAAATCTATTTAACAACATATAATCTTTTAGTAACTAGCACAATTCTATCATTTTGTATCCATTTTTTTGTTCAATTGTCTGTGACTAGTTTAGTCAAAACTTGGAGAATCTTTTCTTTTTTTTTATTGGTAATATAAAAAGAGGAATAGAACTATTAATAAGGAAACATGAATGGACATTAAACTTTGCTACAAGTATATCAGCCATTATACCACTGCTTCATTGACTCTAGGGAGACTAACTTTGAGAGGTCAGGTTCAGAAAGTCTGAAAACTCCAGAAATAATGGGGGAATATGAATAAAACATTATAAAGATGGAAATGATGGAAACCTCATTTAATAAGATCGTTTTTTTTCTTTGGAATAATACAATATCAATGTCTTTTCTGACTGATTATTTGAACATTAATTAATGTGGGAATCAAAAGAATGAAAAGCAAACTTTTTTTTGGGGGGTTGTTGTAAAAAAGCAGAAAAGAAGAATTAAAAATGTTTTCTTTTCTGTGATATTAATGAAACCACTTCTTTATGTTATCCCCTGTTTTTATTTATTTTATCATTTGTTGATTAACTAGACTTTTGAAAGCAATGAATAAATGCAAAAGGATCTAGAGTTTAGAAAGTCAATGAAAACTGTACAGATTTCTTAAACATGAATATTATATTGGCTCCAAAAGTGTTTCCTTTAAACAGCAAAATTACTTTGACTGACATTACTGAATTCTGTGATCTTGAATTGTGTTCATGATTTCTGCTATTATGGAATTATGATTCCATTCTGAGTTTTGATTTTGAATTTTTAATCTTAGCCATTGTAAAATATGGAAATTCTATTTTAAATGTGCAATTTGTCTCTCATATAGGAAAACTTATTAAACCAGATAGTAAAAGGAATATGAAATATGAAATCTGAGTTGTTCATACTGACAAAGGAGTGAAATTTGTGAAAATGAAATAAATTTAGGAATTGTTGGTGAAGAGCAGATTGGATGATTTGCTGTTATGAAAACAACAAATATGATACTACTCTTTTGAATAAAACAATATTTCCTTGGAGTGTCTTAATTCAACCTGTTTTAATCTTTAATGTCAATCCATGTTAATATGTTTAGATGACAGATGGGTTTCTGTTTTGGATCTCATTACAGATTTTATACATAACCAATTTCTTTCTAGTTTGCACATTTGTTAGGCAGAAATATTTACTTTTAACTGAATGAAAATACTTAAATTTGGCACATACAGTGTGCGATAGATAAACTGCCATGAAAATAACACTAACATCTCATTTTAACAGATATATTTACCAAAATTACACAAAAATAACTTGAAAAATTTCTCTTTAGTAGAGTAAATTTATTCAATAAAATTGCCATTGGTTTCAACCATGGCTTCCAGACAACTTCAGAATCTCCTACAACTCTCCTAGACAGTCTCCTTGTTTAAACTGGAGAATGCTGCCATAATCCTTGCCTTTGGTGTTACAAGGAGTTTGTTGGTCTTTCACTCAACTATGCACCACATATAATAATCAAGGGGGTTGAAAATAGCTAAAGAAATGTCTGAAAATAGCTAAAGAAATGTCTGAAAATGGCTAAGGAAATGTCTGAAAATGGCTAAAGAAATGTCTGAAAATGGTTAAAGAAGTGGCAGAAAGCTATTAGGACAATTAAAATTATGGAAAATGTTTGTACTTATTTACTCCTACCAAACAAAAAAGATAAGGATACTGGAAAAGCTAAATAAAAAAATGAATTAAATCTTCCTTGACTGCCATATTTAAAGAAAGATGTTTAAAAGAAAGGTTGCTGCCCAAATATACATTAAATACACACACACACACACACATATATATATATATATATATATATATATATATATATATGTAATAAAATATAGTTTTGAGGTATGCTATATTTATGGGTAGAAGTGCTAAGTATCAGAGATCAATGATGTAAATATAAAAGTGGACACTGAGGCCAACACTGTGTGGTGACAATCTGTTTCATACTTGAGCACAATCTTTAGACCTGAAGATTGCATTCAAGCATTTTTTTCATGTGACACATTTTATCTTTCAAGACTTCAGTGGATTAAAATGATGCTTATATTGATGTAGCTACACATGAAATAAAATTTTAACATTCCCTACCCTTCGTGTGCATATATTTGCAATTACATCAATGTAAACCTCACTTTAGTCCAATGAAGTCCTGAAGGACAAAGTCAAAAAAAATTAAAAACTGAATAAAATATATTTTAAGGCCATAATTTATAAACATACATTTATGGAACTATGATTAACAAAGGCTTCAAATAGTTTGGTGAATGGATCAGTTTCTAACAAATTTAGTAAAGTACATAAAAATTGAATAAAGTATAGGATGTGCTGGGGATATTTTTGTCCGACACCACCAGATTCTACTTCTCCATGACATGCCCCTTTAGTTTTATATACTCCTAATTTATTAATATTTAGTCCATTCATTTCCTGCTTTATATTTTCTAACTGACCAAATTGATTTAGTATTCTGACATTCTTTGTCCCCCAAACTATATTTTGTTTGATACAAAGAGTCTCTGGGGGATGGTCCAGTAACACATGTCACTCATGTCTTTCCTTACTGGGCACGAGATCAATTCAAAGGAGTCTAACCCCTTTCACACTGTTACTCCTTGTATTAGTTTTGCTAAAAGTAGCTAGATAATGGTCAGGTGTTGCCTGTTTTACATATCCCTCTTTACTGGGAAAGGAGTTAATACTAATGGACTTAACCTGTTCATGCTATTATCTCTGTTAATAACTCTGTTGAAAGCCATGATTGATCTTGGGATTGATAGTGGAGTGGTATCTGTATTGCTTCCCCCATAGTGATTTTATTGAGACACTAACTCTAGTTAGCTGGCCATTGACTCATCAAAAGTTCTTCCACCCTTTGATAGGTCTTATTTTTCATCCTACAGGGTTGCTAACAACCTGTCCCACTCAAAATAAATTGGGATGTGGGAACTGGTTTAATTGCCGACTGTCTGACAAAAGATTTCATGTATGTATACATTTCAATTTTTTTTTCTAAAATACAAAGCAACCTCTTAACTTAAACCCTACCTTAAACAAAAGGTTAGGAAGGAGACATAACAATATTAGAAAGTGCAATAACAGTTAGTACACTTGAGAAATCCATTTTCCTGAAAAAACTGTTTGAAGAGAAAGATTTTATAAAATTCAAACATTAAATATTCAGTCAATGAATATTGAATCTTTTCTGTTTGGAAATGGTTAATCTCTCCATTACTATGAACATAAGGAAATTTGTTTTTTGTTATTTTTTGAGTTAATAGTGCAAAAAGAATGCATAAAATAAACACTATTCAGAGTAGAATAGTCAAAATGTTGTTGGCTGGTTTGAGAAACTTAAATTTAAAAAAAAGATTAATATGTTTATATACTCTTTTTTTTTCATTCTCCTTCATGGTTGGGTGGTGGCAAGGCAGTGAGTTACCAAGTCACTTCCAGCTTGTGTTATGTTAAATAACCTCATCATATATGGCAGGTCAACTCATTCTAAATTGTCTAAACTATCATCTATATACAACCACTTTCGCAGATCAATGATTAAAAATGGCTTCTAGTGAATGAATCATTTTGGTCTTAAAGAAAGCAATTTTTCATTAGATCTTATAGACTGGTGATATAGAATCCCAATGGGCTTTAACAAATAATAAAAACCACATCACTTGAACACTTCCAACAGTAGCAACATCTAAAATATGTAGTAATTGTAACTAGAAGGTGAAATAATAATATAATCAAGATGCTGACTTTTCACACTACCTTAAACAAAAGTTTAGGAGGGAAACTCCCATCAATACTAGAAAGAGCAATAACGGTTAGTGGACTTGAAAAGTCTATTTTCCTGAAAAAAACTGTTTGAAGAGAAAGATTTTATGAATTTCAAACATTAAATATTTGATCAATGAATGCTGAATGTTTTCAGTTTGGAAATGGTTATGAGCATAAGGAAATTTGTGTTTGTTATTTTTGAAGTGGGACTTTAACAATGTTCAGCATTGTTTATCATTCTTTATTAATGGGAAAAGTCAAGCAATTAGTTAACAATTAAGAACAGGATTAATTAATTCTGAGCAAATGTTTCCATAAAACTTATTTAAAGAAAACAGATGCAAAAATGCACAAATTTATTTCACTTGTTGGTATCTTCTTAATAAAGAACATAGAAATAAGCAGAATCAACTGACCAACTTCAATTTCTCTATTCTTAAAGAAAAACTGGCCATTTCTTATTGAACTTGCAACACATCTGCTTTTTCCTTTGTTAGAATTAACAACATCTCAGTTATTAATGTCTGGGAGAGAGGGTCTTGCCTTAAGTAAAAAAAGAATATGCTGGTTGGTCATGATGTCATATTACACCATTTATTGGCAAAATATTCCAGAGGAGCAAGAGAAAGTTTGGCAGAGTTGCTCACATCAGTGGTTTGTTTCGGTAAGTTTTTTTAGCCCGAGGACACCATCAGTGTGGCAGTTAGTATAGTTTGACAATTTCCTGAGAGCTCATTGAAATAAGACCTTTCATATCTCAGAATACAGCCATGTCGACATCTTTACTTATTGAATATGCTTTATATAAAACATGTGGCCATATGCCATAAAGTAAGGAAGTCAATTTTGTCCATACTGTTAGAATGGCTACCACTATTACTGCTACTGAAATTGCTATTGCAACTGCTTCCTTTTCAATATGTGACATTTTCTCAATTTCAGTTCAATATTCCAAAGATGAAATTACACCTGAAATTACGAGCCAACCCATTCTGCCTCTGGCACTTTTTCATCATGTACATCTTGGAAATTTTTAAGTAATTTTTTATTTAGTTAGTTCTTCTGACATGAAGATGAAAATTCATTTCAGGACCTGTTTAGTATTTTGCAACAGAGTCATCCCCAAGGGCTGAGTGAACTTGGTCCAATATCAATAAGTTGGCTTCTATGACACAAATTGCCTATCTGTTTGTCAGGATAAAAACTTTTTATATGATCTTCAGATTAGAAAAAGAATTCAAATAGGGACCAAAATTTGTTCCAGGTATAAAGAAAAAACATATTTTACACAAATGAAAATGTTCATTAAAATGTTTTACTGCATTTATTCCATGAGGTGATATTAAAGATGGTTTTTCAATTTGCCAAAGTGTGTCTAATTGTTTATAAGGTACATTTTATTCAGTTCATTTCTGTGACATTATACAATGTAGTGTCTTCAAAATTTTAAATTTGCAAAACTTTGGAGAAGTTGTCTGCAACTAAATATATGTGTGATGTCAAAAAAATGAATGTAATAATTATTAGGGATATCTCAATGTTCTTTGTTTTGTTTCTAAAGTCTATTTCAACTCAACTCTATATTTCTAACATTATTGCCTTACCTCTGTTTATTTATTTATTATTTATTTTTTCCTTAATAGGAGTAGATAGGATCAACTTATGTCTGGTTCACACTCCTCCCAGTTTTTGAACAGGAGTAGAGGTTTATTCTTTGTTTCCTGTTTAGGATTGGGTTTCCTGTTATTTTTCATTTTCTTTCACTCCCAGTAGCTCCTTGGATCATATTGGTATTAGCACCTTGCTTGGAGGGAATTCATGAAAATATATATATATATATATATATATATATATGAAGGGCTTCATCTATGTAAAATATGTGTGATCTTAAGTCTTTTTTTGTTCAAAAATGCTTAGTGGAAAATATCATGATTCCATTTCTGACCTTAGGTCACTGTTTTGAACCTGGAAAGAAATGAATATACACCATAAATAAAAGGAAATATAATAATAATAATTGAAGTATAAAGACCTGGAAAAAGAAAAAGTATTGAAACTGAAAACAAGAATAGTATCAGTCATAGTAGGTGTGCTTGGAATGGGAAAAAAAGGAACACAACAATACATTGAAAAAATCCCTGAAAATCCCAACTTAAGAGAAATACAAAAAATTGTCTTGATAAGTACATCCCACACACTAAGAAAAACTTTTTCCATGTAATGCAAGTGATGTTATGGGAGCTAGAAAACCAATCATGAAATGTAACCATAGCAACATATCACTACATTACTTAGGTCTTCCCACAGACTTGGTAGGTAGGGTGATCATTGTAGAAATCAAAATATAATGATGATAATATAATAATAACATAGCAGTCTTTGCAGATTGTAATGTATCATTGAAAAAAACTATCAAAATACAAGGATCTTGAAATGGAAATCTCTAAAATGTGCCACATGAGGACATCAATAATTCCAGTTGTAGTTGGAGCACTCAGATTGAGTGGAAGAGAGTCCAATAGACTCACTGAAGGTACTCCTGATAGTGCATGTCTTAAAGAAATAACAAAAGATTATACTCACAAGTACAACTCACACATTACAAAGAGCTTTATCTATATAAAATGTGGGTGACCTTAGGCTTTGTCTTTTTAACAAAAAATGATGACATTTCTGACCCAGAAGGAAATGTGTATACAACAGAAATCCAAGGAAATAATATTAATAATAGTAATAATAATAATAATGAATAAAATGAATGTTTACTTATCTATGTGACACACATTATACAAATCAATATTTTCACAGAATATATTTATAATTACATGATAAATATACCTTGTGAATTTCAGCTTTTATAATATCTGCTTTTATTAGAAATACTTACAATAAGTTATTTTATGATGTGAGATTTTTATTGTGCATTTATTTATTTACCCTATGCATTTATTTATTTACCCTATTTACATGTGGACTATTGTCCTCATCTTTGTTGTTTTTAACACAATATTTAGCCATTGTGCCCTTCTCCTTCAGGTGCATATCGATCCAGGTAACGTGCAGGGAATTCCAAACTGAACACTTTAATCTACAGGGACTCAAGACTTCTAATTCTACTGCCTATGTCTAGGGATATATTATTTAGTTCTTTTTGTATTTAGTACTGCTCAGTTATTATGTGAGTTGAACCAATTGAGTTTAGAGAGTCAGATATTATTCTTACTATTAATTGTTAGTTGCCCTCAGTAAAAATTCAAACATCATTGACTTTTTCTTCATAAACTGAGGTTGATGGTCTATCAGTCCATTTTTAATCTTTTCTATAAATACTTTCATGATAATCACCCAGATGAACTTTCAACTAGAGTACCTAGACTTTATAAATTTAAGCACAGTACTAAATTGGGAGCAAGGTCACATCATTTTACTGTTGGAATGGCTAGATATAACTATAAGTTCTATGCTAACAATTTCTTTATCACACTTCGTACTTGTGGAACTCTTTTCTGGCTTCTTGCTTCTCAGTCGACTTTGATCTTCAAAACTTTAAATGCAATGTCAATTGTTAACTTTTGTTTTCTTAATTCTTGTTCTTTTATTGTCCTCTCTCCTTAATAGTAGTTTTTCTCATATTCTCTAATACTTGGAAAACACTTTTGTCCTAGTGGCTTTATTGCCTTGCTTGTGGTGAAGTGATTAAAAAAAATCCCATCTTGTCATTCTTTGAAAGAAATTATACATTTGGAAATTACTAATTTTTTCAGGTCATTATCTCCATAATATTTTCCTAAAGCAACGATAGTATCCCTGGTATTTCAACCAAAAATCTGATGTTGATTCTTGCTTTTGTTTTCACAGGATACATACTGCTCTAAAAAAGATAGCTTTAAAAGACTTAGCTATAAAACTTTCCATTCATATAGGTTATAGTGCAAATGTTAAAGTTTATTTAATGCAAACAAAAGCCTAAACATTTCTATAGTTTTATTATAACATACCTTTTCCCACGGATATTTTGGATGCTTTTCATATATTTCTATGGCTTACATCTTTTCAATTTATTTTAAATAAAATTTGTTTTACACTTGATTTGTTTGTATAATAAAACTTGACACACCTCAAACTAGTTATCAATATTTTAAATAAGGATAGATATTATTAGATGAAACTCACATTATATATAGCTCTTATAAATATAACTTGAAAATTATGCCAACATTGATTAACTAATATTAATTACATTGTGACAACTTTAATTTGTATTAGAAAATATATATATATATATATATATATATATATATATATATATATATATATATATATATATATATATATATATATATTGATTGATTGAGTGATTGATTGATTTGTTTTTACAGATTATCAACCACTTTCATTCAAGTATTTAGAGCCAGAAAATATTTTTAGATTGTTAAAATTTTTGTGAGGGGATAATAATGAGATGGTTTCATGTCTTTCCCAAGTGTATTTGTATGTAAGTGAATATAATGAACCTTACTGGAATTAGAACTTCATTCTTCAATTTCCAATTCTGTTATGATTATTCACTACATCACCTGCGCATCCATGCTTAAAATCGACTGGTATTTGCAAGCAGTCATGCATCTAGATCCTGGTTCAACATTGCTTAACTTAGGTGATTGTACAAGAACTGGTGTTTCAACATGATATGGCCATAAGTATATCTATATATATATATATATATATATATATATATATATATATATATATATATATATATATATTATATTTATTAAAGAATAACAACGTTAAACATAAAAATATATATATATATACATTTTTGTCTACTTAGCTGAAATATTATTTTAAAAATTAGCACCTATTCAAGAAAATTTCTTGAATATTCTGGATGGTAGATAAAATAAATAAATATACTGTTTAAAAAATAAACTCAAATATGGATATTCACCAAAAATAACATTTAAAGTGAAGTGATAATATATATATATATATATATATATATATATATATATATATATATTACTTTAACCATTGTATTTAATTGCTAAACATGTTCAAGCAGACATTTCTGTTTTTAAGCAGTATAAATTTGTATCTACTGGCTTGTTTATTTGAGAATTTTAATAAAGATAATGTACCTTCTGGCAGGTATTTCTTCATAAATTTGTGTATCTATCAGCATGATAAATATCAGCTCTCAGTCTCACCGTTTTTGGTCAAAGTCTAACTGTTTGTGTGACTTTTTGCATTATTTGCAATAATGTTGTATTAAGGTAGTGTATATATGGGGTGGGTTGTGGCTGGTTTAACATTGAGACCCATTATTTATGGGCAGGATGTGGGTGATTTGAATATTAAGGGATTGAAGTAATAAGAAATACTATTAGACTCTAAATAAAAATCCATTAATTCCTTAGAAATTACTTTACATATATCTATAAACTTATTTGATTTAATATCATGAATATATTTCTTTTCAGAATCTGTTTAATTTCTGTTTTCTTACAATTATTTTTACTGATTATTCAGATTTATGAAATATCTTTCCTAATATTATCCCACCAAGTAATTTTAGCCATTTCTGATATCTTCAAAAAGCAAAGTTGTTTTCTACAGAGAATAAGGTGTTTGCTTCTCCCTGGAATTTTATTTTGATACTTTTAGTTTTTTTTTGTTGTTGTCAAGATATTTAAAATACCCTTTTCTCCTTCAAATGATATTTTTTTTTTATTGTAGGTTGGTTGATTTTATTTAATTAGTGCTTCTAACCTTTGTAATCTTTTTAAGTTAATATTGTATATACTAATTTTGTGTTTGTACAAGTATTTCTCTGATGTTGATTAGAGTAAAAATTTTAATTAATTATTGCAGTTTTGGTTTTTAATCTGGTTTTCATGGAGCTTCTATCAGATACATGGCATGTTAGTCAATGTGACAGGTGTATATAATAAATGCATAGAGTATATATGCTTTTTATTATTAGTAGTATTAGAAGTAACCTCTAATAGTAATCGTAATAGCAATATTAGCCATTTCCTTATAAGGAAACATTTAGCATTAATTGATTAAGTGACTGTTGCTACTTTCAGTTGAAATTTACAAAATCTTTCTATTAAAACAATTTTTCAGGAAAATAGCTTTCTCAAGTACATTAACTGTTATTGCTCTTTCCAGTATTGATGGGGGCTTCCTTCCTAACCTTTTGTTTGAAGTACAGTGGGGAAAATAAGTATTTCATTCCCTGCTGATTTTCTGAGATTGCCACCTTACAAAACTAGGAACAGTCTATAATTTTCAGGGTAGGTCCATCTTGAAGGTGAGAGATAGAATATAAAAATAAATTCTAGAAAATCACATTATATTAATTTTTTAAGTTAATTATATATTTATCATGACTTTTGATTGCATTGTTATATATTCTTTGTAGATTCATTTTAATTTATTGTTCAGTTATATAATTTGCTAACTCCCTCATGTTTATTATTTCTTGGGTTCTTTCTTTAATTTTTATTTAGTTTTTCCAGCATCCTTACATTTTTTTACTTGGTAGGAGTAAGGGAGTACAAAATTTTGCATGTGTGAATTAACGAAGTGGGGAAGTGAGGGGAGAGAGAGAAGACATGAGTGAGTTAGATGTAATTTAAAATTTCTATTCTTTTATACTTAAAATTACTTGAGGAGGTTCAGACATTGACACATTTAAATGGTTAACCTCTCATGGTTTAACTTTCTCACCCCTCACTTTGTTAATTTACATATGCTTAATACGGCCCGTCAAAAATGTGTAAATTTCTTTTCATTTTTTGTTTCAACCTTTGGAAGTAAAGTCTGATGATCCGCAGTCCTTTAAAAGGGCTGTGGTGAAATAATCTATTACATGGAACCTTAAAGTGGTCTGTTTTTATTTAAATTATTTGCTCTGAATTTACATTGATCTCTCTGGATTTTATCCTCCTTGGGTTTAACCATACGGATTGCCTAGTTTTTCATAAACTATATATACATATATATATATATATATATATATATATATATATATATATATATATATTTTCCATTCTTTGTATTTCTCCTTCTTCATCATGAATCTGTAGACTCACTATAGAGTATAGAGTTACAGACAAACCACACTAGGCAGTTCTTCTATATTTTCATTAGCAAGTAAGTTCTACGAGATGAAGTTGCTTGCTGGAATGGTCTTGAATTAAGAGTTTTCCTTCTCCTTGACTGGTTGACATCCAAGGCTATAGAGCCCTGCTTGTCTTGCCATTTAACACATAGCTGAGATGAATTTTTATCTTTCACAAGAGCATATGTGCAAAAATGAATATAACAGTCTTGGCTGGAATTTGAACTTAACTCACTAATCTGACTCTTTATTCCCATAACCACAATGCTATGCATAAATCTATTTTCCCAGCTGGAAAATACAAAATACATGGGAAAAATATTAAAGTCTAAAATTCAAGTTCTTTAAACAATTTGAATATAATATATATATTCCAATATAAGTAAACCAAAGTAATTATTTTGCAATATAACATTCACGGCAAACTGACAGTGGAAAATATATCAAGATTGTAAAGTAAATGCAAAATGTGGATAATTTTCATGTTTTTTTAAAGCTATGCCAATAATGTAAATTGGGTTTGTAATAAAAAGTATGAAATAATAAGAATTCCTGCAAGTTTTATCAGAAAAAAAAAACAAACAAATACATCAGAATACAGTATATTCATCTGTAACGATTTTAAATGGCCTCTTAGGTTTCTTGCCAAAAACAAATCCTACCAAAAAGTGTTATTAAATATAAAAGAACTTTTGGATTAAGAAATATAAAACATGAAGAACTACTCTTAGATTTCCTGAAATTCTATTCACACAGCTATGAAAGCATCCAACTCGCGTACATGTCATCACACATTTACTCACCCATATAATAAGCCATGTACTCAAACATGGACCAGTTGAAATCATTGCATTCATTATAGCAATTTTCCAATGAAAAAACTCTAATAGATAATTATATTGTTTTCTATTATTGATTTTAATACAGGGATAAATGTGAAAGTTAAAGTTAGGATTGGGAATTACACCAAATAGAATTTTAGCAAGGGAATTAAAATCTTGTTGATCTGATCAACCAGAATAAATAGGTTTTTTTGATTAGAAATGCTATCATTATTTTTTTGACAATTGCAGTAAGATTTTATTAAAAAGGAAGGAGAAAAGTTATTCATTAGATAAAAACTCTCAGTTGAATGCAATTGCCTTGAGGAAATGTTGTCTGCTAATTTGTATCGAATGCATTGCATAATGTTTTGAAATCAAGGGAAGATAACAAAGGAGAATGAAAGAGGAAAGAAAAAAGAGGAGAAAGGTAAGAGTGAGAAAAATGAGAGAAAGAAAGATTGAAAGAAAGATAAGAGTTATAGCTAGAGAAATAAAGAGTTTAACAGAGTGGGTAAGAAGAAATCTGTTGATAGAGATGAAGAAGAGGCATAGGAGAAAAATAAGGATAGTTATTTCATATATTTATTTGTTACTGTGAAAAAAACAAAACAAACTGCTATGATACTATCAACAATTTTGGACATCTGATAAAGACCAAACACAATTTTTGACTTATTTGACCATCAAGCAAAGCCATATGATGAGAACAGAGACACAGGAAATAATGAAACAAAGAAAACTGAGAAGAGATATATATCCTGTAAGATCAACATGTAAATACGTATTCAAAACTGTAAGAGTAAAGTTTGAAAAGAAGCGGAACTGGAGGACAAATGTTTGTAAATACCAACAAATAAGTATCATATAATAGATTTCTTTTAAGAAGGTTATACTCAAAAATCTATCACAATAAAAAAATTACTTATCACTTAAACATAAGAGATAGATATACAATAATATTAATTAAAAAATATAGCCTAACAAGAGACTAATATAAATTTCTTTGTTGTATAAATTATAAACTTCTCTTATAAGGTCTGCATTGTATTGAAGGAACATAAAAACTTTGGATTACAGAGATTAATACAGTTACAAATTATATGATGTGAATCACAGTTTAAATCATGCTAAGTTCTTAAATCATATCTTTATTAAGAAATAAAATGAGATTTTCCTTTTAATTAAAAATATCCCTTTATGTCTATATATATATATATACTTAGAAATCAATGCTGTCTTCAGTTGAAGACTAGATGATAAGACAGTCACACACACAGGAGATACATGCATCAACAACTTGAATTGAATTGTTCAGAGGTACAGCCATAACTGTACCCTTCATCAGAGACGACTGCAGGGTCCAGAACCCAATTCACAAAATAGCAGTACTATAGCTCTGTTATTATGCACTTACTGATAGGATAGACTCCTTCAAAGTTTCTCAAAGGTTCAGATTCCTATCAGGCAGATAATACTAAAGGATGAGGTATTTGCTATGATACCTAGACTTTATAAATTGAATCACAGTACTAGATTGGCAGCAAGGTTTCATCAATTTACAGTTGAAGTGACTAAATATAAGTTCTATACTAACAGTTTCTTTTCTCGCTTGTGAAACACTCTTTCAGCTACATGCTTTCCAGCCAACTTTGATCTTCAAAAGTTTAAATACAACATCAATCGTTATCTACTGTCTTTCACACGCAGTAACCCCTTGTGTCTTAGTGGCTTTACTGGGATGAATTTAATCATATATATATATATATATATATATATATTATCATTATTATTATTATTATTACTCCAAATGTTATTGTAGTGGATGTCCTTGTCTGAGTAGACACTCAGTTTTTAACAAATTGTGAATTACCATATATACTTGCGTATCATGCGACTTTTGAAAACCTAATTTGAAGTTAATTTTAAGGGGGTCACATCATACATGAGATATAAAATTACCATATGTACTGCTGGCCCTGTTTATACTGTTGACCAAATTATATATCCATTTACTGTAGACAAAAGTACAGCTGTATTTAAAATTAACATGATTTTGATAAAACTGATGTTTTACTCAACTGTATCTAATAATAATGCATATAATATTCATGTATTAATAGTGTATTATAAAATACAAACAGCAAATATACATCTTTTCCATTGTTTACATTTATAAGATGTTTAGTCATTTCTCATTGAATTGTTTATGGCTGTATGTATTTATGCAACGAGTATAGTGTTACTAATAATGCGTTTTTGGGGCACCTCGAGGCGGTGTAATGGTTAGCAAGCTTGGCTCGCTAGAAAAGTTTCGACTGAGTAGTGAGTTCGATCCTCACTGGGGGCCCCCTAATTTCGGCCTTGTGCCACATCTAAGCTATGCTTCGAAAATCACTAATAATACATTTATCATTCTCTTTTACTTTTTTTACATATTTAATTAGAAAATGGGATGAATAGGTAGAGGAAAAGAGGTTAGTTTATCGTAATTTGGTACCTCGAAAAAGGAACTTGCATGATACATGAGATACATGATAAAATTATTTTTTATAAGTGAAAATTTGGTGGTGGTGGGGTCACATCATATGTGCGATCATGCATTATATGTGTGTATATGGTACATCTACCAGCTTGTACCTTTAAAAGACTAGTAGGCCAGTAGATGCAACCCCCAAGTGAGTAGACATAATTCATTATTTCATTTCCATGTTTTTTATTTAATGTTATCTTCAGTCTTAAGTAGTAATGCATGATTAATTTTCTTCTAATTCTTCATCCTCTTTTCTTAAAATTATTTTTGGAATGTAAAAATTAAGCATTATTTTCTTTCTAATTGTTTCTAAATATATAATGAAATATAGTATAGAGTCCAGTCCATCCTTCAAATCTATAAATCAACTATTCGACCTTGCATGGAATACTCCTGCCATATATGGTCTGGAGCTCCTGCTGTTTGTTCTCAACAAAGTCCAGAGATGGATATGCAATGTGATTGGCCCTGATCTGGTATCTTGTTTACAGTTGCTCTCTCACAGACATGCTGTAGCTTCCCTCTGTCTTTTCTACAAATACTTTTATGGTATCTGCACTGACAAGCTATTTTCGCTGGTTTCTAAACTGCATGAATTTAAACGTGCTACTAGGTTGGCATCTCAGTCCCATCTCTTCACTATCAAAACGGTTAAATATAGGCATCTCTTTTACTTCAATAGCTTCATGTTTTGCACTTCCTGTGTGTGGAACTCCCTTCCTTTTACTTGCTTCCCTGATAGCTATAATCTCCAAATATTCAAATTCAATGTCAATCGACATATCCAGATGTCTTGATCTATTCCCCGTCCTTCTCTTCATCCTTTCCTCTATCACACCTCTTTACTCTTACTCCCACTCTCTGTAACCCCTTGCATGCCAGTGGCACTCCTGCCTTGCTTGGAGTGAAATGCTTAAAAAAAGTCAGTATATCTTGTAATTCCCCTGATGATTCAGACCATTTTTTTAATCATTTCATTGCAAGCAAGGCAATAAAGCCACTAAGAAACAGAGGGGTTACTGAGTGTGAAAGAATATAAGAAAAAGAAAAACATTAAGAAGATAGGACAATAAAAGAACAGGAATTAAGGAGACAGAAGATAACGACTGGCATTGCATTAAATTTTTTAAAATCAAACTTTATCAGAAAGCAAGAAACCAGAAGAAATTTCCACAATCTAGAAGTGTGAGAAAAGAAACTTAGTATAAAACTTACATCTAGCAATTTAAACTGTAAAATTATGAGGCCTTACTGCCAATCTAGTACTGTGCTTAAATTCCTAAAAGTCTTGGTACCATATGAGTATGTGTCTGTTTGAATATCAAGTTAGCTTAAAATTTAAAAAAATTATAATTTCAGTGAATAATTTTCCAAGCAGAAATGCAGAAATACAGAATATCTCAAACAATGAAAAGAAAAACATTGTATGAAAAATCAATGTGTAAAAATATGGAACGCACATAAGTGTTGATTTTTTCTCTTTGGATGCAAAAGAAGTAAATGATTGTTCAAAATATAATGAAGAGATGATGATGCTGTTTAGGTTACTTGATGTGATAGAGGATAGAAATGGGAAACTGAAAAAGTAGAAAAAAAAGAGGAAGATTACAACAAAGTCGAACAATAGGTACTAGAGCCCCAACTAGACTTAGTTGGTATAAGTTACACTTGACATAAAACAAGTTACTGTTATTGATGTTTTTTAGAGAAATGGTTACATCAAACTTAGCATTATTCAACTTGTAAATGTTTTCCCCCTTCTACTTGTTTTTTGAAGCATTGTGGCAAGGAAAATCAGAAAAGCTGTTCAGGCATTTTATATAAAGAAAAGAAAAGAAAGTGCCTGGGTTAAAGCAAAATGGCGGTCTTGAATTATTTTTTCATTTTAGTTGGGATAAAGGATTCTTTGGAAGGTTGTTTGTTATCAATAAAATAAGTATCAACAACAGCTAAAAACTATTTAAATAAAGTTCAAACACATTTCTGTTAAGTGCAAAAATCAATAGAATTTAGATTTTTTTAAAAATTTTAATTCTTTTTTTTTTCTTTCTATTATTCTTTTAAAATGTATACCTAAAGAATCTTTCTTGATATCTTCCAAATATGGGCCCTGTAACTCTGTATCATAATGTTTCTGCTTGGATAACTTATTAAAAAAATGATTTCTTGATAAGAAAATTGATTGAAAATCTCAATTGTTTTAGATTATTTACTTAAAAAAATCTTTTTGCCATATTCGCTAATGTTTTGTTTTTATTTTACCCTAAATTTAATCTTTGATCATGCACAAACCTACAATCTTAATCTTCATTTAAAACTTTATTGTTTGGCATGAATAAAAAGAATAAAATTTTTTTTCAGTATCACTAAAGAGATAAGTTTAGAAGGAAGGTAAGTATAAATATAAATCATGATCTGAGGCCAACTCTTGTTTGAAGTGAGTGTGTGATAACACAAATAGCCACAATTCATTTTATTTTATATCTATTAGTCTTTCGATGGGGAAAATATAAGCATAATAAATTAAAAAAAAATATGCCCAGTATTTAATTTAAAGTTGGACTTTATTTGTTATTTCTGATTTTAATTATAATAAAAGCACAAAGATAAAATGTAAGAACTCAGAAAAAAGAGGGAACTTTTTTTTATTCATTTTATCCTTTGTATGTTTGGGTTTTCATAAATTTATTACAGAAAAGAAAATATGAAAAACATTTTCTAAGCTTCTTGTTTAATTAAAAAAGCTATTAAATCACAGTCTGAAATTCTGGACTGGCACTACAGAATCACAAATATCTGTACTAAATAACAGAAAACAAATCACATGAGGATTACCAACAGCAGCAACAACTAAAATGGATAGCACATATAACTAGAAAAGATAATTACATAATCAAGATGTTAACACTTCACACTACTTCAGACAAAAGTGTAAGAAGGAAAGGGCTTCCATCAATAGTGGAAAGAGCTATAACAGCTACTGAACTTGAAAAACTGGTTTTCCTAGAAAATTGAGGAAAGAGAGTCAGGAAAATTTAATATTAACGGGATATACTGAAGAAAATAGAGACAGATGGAAACATTGATTAGCTTACGTAATGATCTTGTATAAATGGATGGAGAGAACAGCAGATGGGATAGAGAATAAAGGAATTATTGCTTAGAGCTAGAAAAGATTAGAAATTCTGGAGAGATCACTCACATCCTGAAGAAATATGAAACATAAAAGAAGAAGCCTTCTTTTTGCCAGTTATCATCCATTATGCATGGAACGAGAATAATATTGCTTTACTAGAATTACATTAGTAGAAACGAAACAGCTTTATTCATTCATTGATTATATTTTGATAGTTAAAGAATTGTAAGTACTTTTAATATTTATATAGTTTGAGAATTATGAATGTTATTTTCCTTCCACTTGATTACTATGAGTACACAGAGTATATATATATATATTTATATATATATATATATATATATATATATATATGGGGGGAGAGAGAGAGAGAGAGAGAGAGAGAGAGCGAGTTAGGTAAATCAAATAACTAGATGTTAGCAACCATATAAGTGTGTGCTGGTGTGCATACACAGGTAAGCAAATAAATAATTACCAAATTTAGCCATGAGGTGTAAACATAATAGTGCTCAATGTAGTTAGACAGAGCTAAGAAATATATATTAATAAATATACACATACCTATGTTTGGACACCAAATGCAGGTATATGTATATTTATTAATATATATATATATATATATATATATATATATATATATATATATATATATGTAGATATATGTGTATTTGTTAATACACATATACCTACTGTTTAATTACATTGAGCACTGTTTTATTTACACCTTAAATTGAATACATATTTATTTGCTCATCTGGGTATGTATATTTATCACACGCATATATAGTTGCTAATATCTCGTTATTTTAGCTTATATTCACACTTTTATGTATGTATGCATGTATATATATATATATATATATATATATATATATATATATATATACATATATATATATACATACATACATACATACATACATACATGCATACATACATGCATACATACATACATATATATATATATATATATATATATATATATATATATATATATATACTAGCAGCATGGCCTGGCATTGCCTGGGCTTGATTCAAAAATTGTATGACTCATACAGTAATCGCTATCACTTGACTTAAAATATTTTTGCCCTTCCTTGCCTTTAAAGGAGTGCTTTTTGCCATGCTGATGTTGCTATATGCCTTACTTCTTGCCTATCTCACACTGCGAATTTTTTCTACGCTCTATACTAAACATTAAATCTGTTACGAAAAAAGAACTAAACAAAATGAATGCAAAACGATCAGCTTTAAAAAAAAGACTCGTAACTGGAAAAACTGAATGAAAAAAGAATGTTAACAACAAATACTTTTTCACAACCGAGTTCTGCGGAATCAGAATCAGCGTTGAGTCTAAGCAAGCGAATGAGCCAATTGGAGTAAAGTGCCATGCAGATTTAAATTTTTCCCACTTGTGATGAATGCAGCTATCGATTTTTTTTTTGCATGCTAGCATGCTAGTTAACATTCATGTCAGTCAGCTGTTAGCTCTCACACTGGCCAATAGAATCTTCCTGCCTATTCATGGCAGCCAGCTATAGGCTCTCACTCTGGCCAGTAAAAAATGGCTGCAAACTACATGAAAACTGCCGTAGAAGCATGAAAAAAAATGGATAATTTCCACTATCGATGGGAGTTGTGAAATGCAAAGTTGGTCTTGGCCTTTCTGCTAACTTGGAGCATGTGCATGTAAATTTTGGTGCAAATCAGTCCGAAAATTGCGACCGTGCATTCGTTACACACACACACACACACACACACACACACATCCTGCCTTTTATATATATATATATATATATATATATATATATATATATATATATATCAATGGACTTCAGACTGAGTAGCTTGCTATCTAGTATTTTAATCAATAGTACTAATGGTTATATAATGATGGAACTATTATTGCTGATGTTTAGTAATTCTCATCAACCTATATAGAAAAATTTAAGGACTAGCAACAACAGCAACAACTAAAATGTAACTCAAAGAGAAAAAAATGACATAATCATGATGTTGACATTCCATATTACTTCAAAGAAAAGGTTAAGAAGGAAATCACCTGCAATACTGGGAAGTGCATTAACAGCTATATGGACATGACAAACCAATTTTCCTGAGAAATTTTTTAGGAGAAAGATTTTATAAATTTCAGCCAAAATGTCAGTTAATAAATGCCAAATGTTTCCTTGTAGGGAAATGGCTATTATTACTATTAACATACATGTTAGATTTCATATTAGCTGCCCACAAAAAGAAATACATGAGAA
The DNA here is from genome assembly GCA_903632075.3 of Acanthosepion pharaonis. Taxonomy (NCBI): domain Eukaryota; kingdom Metazoa; phylum Mollusca; class Cephalopoda; order Sepiida; family Sepiidae; genus Acanthosepion; species Acanthosepion pharaonis. Next base: position 6,875,899 of record CAHIKZ030000746.1, on the reverse strand, counting down.
GTCAAAAGTTTGCAGAATTGAAATTACTTTTCCACATACAGTTTGTTTAAGATAAATTTGATAGATGTCAGATATTTTATTAGAAGAAAAGTTTTCTTAACTTTTGTTTAAAAGCATGTTCTTTCATATTAAGTAAATAAAGTTTCATAAAATTGAGTCTAGTGGGTGAGTCATGGAAAAGGAATCATACAAACTGAACTATCCTTGAAATATTACGTTGGTTCAAATCATTGTCCTTGCATTGTTCCTTTTAAATTACATGAAAACATTTAGAATTGTTAATTTCTAGATTATGTATTAAAGCCATTGGATGAAACATTAATATCAAGTTCAGTTAATATTTTTTATAGATTGATTCTTGAGCAATTTCTTCATGGTTTAAGTTTAAAAATGAATGTATTTATACTGATGTGAAATCCTTAAATTTCAACTTGCACTGGAAACCATGTTTGAACATTTATATTGCATCTTAAAATAGAAAAAATGTTCTCACTGAAAATTCAGTGAACAAAAAGGAGGAGCATAAAATATTGAAAGAGAAAATGTCTATGAAGCTAAAAGAGAAAGTTGACAATGCTCACAAAACTTTTTTAGACATTTTTCAAGACTCCTTTTATTTTAACTTGTGTGTCCATTGGTGCATTTCACCTGTAATTATAAGAGCAGGTAGGTGCTGAAACTGGCTTTTCACTATTTCAGAAGGCTGACAGGTTTTATTGCAATCTGCTTCTGTCAGTAGCCTTTGGTGTTTTATCAGTAAAATGTATACACCACCCTACAATGTACGCACAGACAAACATATATAGACACACATACATGCACAAACACAGAAATTCAGATACACACACATACGCCAAATAAATGGGCCTTTATGTTGTCTGTACTGAAAAGTTCCTTAA